>JANHFL010004139.1:212756-241230 GCA_032468155.1 Oxyrhabdium leporinum
TAGAATAGAATAGAATAGAATAGAATAGAATAGAATAACAGAGTTGGAAGGGACCTTGGAGGTCTTCTAGTCCAATCTTCTTCTTAGGCAGGAAACCCTATATAGCATTTCAGAGAAATGATTATCCAATCTCTTCTAAAAACTTCCAGTTTTGGAGCATTTACAACTTCTGGAGGCCCTGAACTTCATTTCAACCCTGAGCTACAAATATTCTTCTCTATCGGTGGAGATTTAAGACTAAGATGGATGAAATACCCAGATGCTAATCTTTAATCAACTTTGAAGCACACTGGGCAGTTTTGTCTAGCTCTGTTCTCTTGGTCAGATTTACTACACAGTGTTGTTATTGTAAGGATAAAGCGGGGAAAAACTATGTAAGATTTACTACACAGTGTTGTTATTGTAAGGATAAAGCGGGGAAAAACTATGTAACCTTCTCAAATAGAATTGGGATATAAATCTAACAAAAATGATAGAATATCAAATTCCTGCTGTTAGGTGACAATAGATGGAAATTGTATGGCCTTCATTTACCACTTGTGGACTTAAGGGATATTAAGTCATACAACTTATAGGCAACGGTCAACAATATTTGAAATGACACCTATCAGGAATCGGAAATTCTCTATCTTTTCCGCTTAACATATTTCCATCTTTTGTGCCAGCTGCTTGTGTTTATCAGATAGAAATCTCAAATGCTTCCTTGCTACTGTCTCAGGCAGAAAGAAAAGTGGTGAGTATTAACAATGAAAATACCATAATCTTTTTAGGAGAGTCTATAGCTCAGTAAGCCTCTATATATTTTCATTATATGTGCAAGCAATGGGGGAAGGGAGTTCAGAGTGATATTTATTCAGTGGCTTGTTATACACGTTATTAGAGATTGAGGTCATCTCTGTTATAGAATAACAGATGAACAATTAGAATATGCTCCTAATGATTGTCATTCACATTAAATTTAGATTGTTGATTCTTATTGGACTATTTCTTAATAAGGAGTTGGTGTCATGGGCCTGGTAGGGGTTGGCATTAACAGCATGGGAAGGAACATTAACATATGAGTTGGAAGGGACCTTGTAGGTCATCTAGTCCAACCCCCTGCCCAAGCAGGAGACCCTACACCAGGCGTGTCAAACACGCAGTCCACAGGCTGGATCCAGTCTGTGACAGGCCATGGAGTTGGCCCACGGGCTGTCCCATGCCCACTCAGTCACCTGCGATGACCAGGCCATACCCACCACTGCCCCCCAATCATGACGCAGCCCACAAAGAGTTCAAGTTTGACACCCCTGCCCTACACCATTTCTGACAGATGCATTCCAGCCTCTTCTTGAAAGCCTCCAGTGATGAAATTCCCACAACTTATGAAGGCAAGCTGTTCCATTGAGTGACTGTTCTCACTGTCAGAAAATTTCTCCTTATCTCTCCTTGAATCTCTCCTTGATCAGTTTCCATCCATTATTCCTGGTTTATAAAATGCAAAATCATCATCTGGAATCAGGGGAATAGGATGTGAAGGCTGACATTGTTTAAATTCCACAGAAAGGTCATTTACATTGATCAATACCAGGACCTTTCAGCCTGATTTGGCAGGGATCTCCTTATAGAGCCATGTTTAGTTGTCCTTTATTTTTCTATACATTAATTTTTGGGTGGTAAGTACCATTTCTTTCACTGCCAACTTTTTTTTAAAACCAAACAAGTGCTTCTGCTTGGGTTTATTTGTAGATAGCACTGCTGTTGATGTTCTCCCCAGGAATCAACTTATTCATATCCATTAGCAGCTGATTAAGGCGATACACATCTCAGAGTCTTCCTGTTACTTCCTCTTTTAAACATCAATAGCAAATCAGAGCTTCAGATTCAGCATGAAGAATGGAAGTGTAAATTGCTGCTGCTTTCAAGTCAGTGAAGAACATTATCCTCTGAGATAAATATCTGCCATTACTTTCCTAAATAGCAAAGGTGAAAGATAAACAAGCCACACACCAAAGGCAGGAAAGCTTAGCATTGTGTGTTATCTTCATGTTCGGTACAAATTATACTTGGATCATTTTAGTTAGCTAAAATTTATGATGAATATTATTTTGTTCTTCCTTCAATAAAATACAATATAATTTGGTGTGGATATATGAAAATCACATTGTGTTCCAGGCTATTTTTTTTTCTTGCTGAATTAATAAAATTTGTAGTATCTATGCGTGATAGTTATACTCAAGCTTTAAAAAAGCAAGTAATTCTTCTCAGGCTTGAAATCCCCTTTATAGCTAACTGATTATAAAACTGAACAATGTAACGTATTTCCTGAAAGACAGGCTTTATTTAAATCAAATTTTAAATTATTAGGAAGAAGGCTCAAATTTATTTTTTAAATTGCTTATTAGTTAGTTCCTGTAACAATTATTACTAATAGAAAAGGCATTTTTGTTATTTGATATGACCTGGATAACATTTTACAATACACAGAGAGAAAGGCATAGATTTCATTTAACAGGTTTTTATGCTTGTGTGTGTGTGTGTGTCTGTGTCTTCAAGTTAGTGTTGACTGCTAACACTTGTGTAAGCTCCATTAGAAACATAGACACCTAATACACTGTTCCATTTCAGCAGGAGTAAATCATAGCATGTAGAACATACAAAAGGAATATGAAATAGTAAGTCAAAAGCATTAAAGCATGAGATAATAAAGAGAAATAAACTAACTCAATTTTCCATATGCCATGGTCATTAGCAGACAAGACCAAAGATATTGCTGTGATCAATTATGAATTTCACATGTTTTTAGTAAGATATAAGTGATAGAGACTAGGTAACTGAGGTGGTGTAGACTAAATTAATTCTGGCCCAGTATACCACAAAAAGTAGTCAAAACCCAGGTTTATCCCTAGTATACTCACATTATTCTACACAAATTAAGATTGATAATTTACTTTAATTTACTTTTAGATTACTTTGAGAGTTAATTTTGAACTAACAGTTCAAAATAATAATAATTTTTAAGAAAGGCAATTTTAGACATGTCAACAAAAGAAACTTAAAATAACAGGTGAATGATAAGTAGAAGTGAACCATCCTCTCTAACCTCTTTTACACTCAGAAGCTGGGAAATAAAAACAGGATAATTCCATCTTCCATGTTCTTTGTATGAACATTAAAAATGACATTGGTGGAGTGGATGCCGACTCCAGAGCATTATATCATTTATTTATTTATTTTTGCAACCATCTTTATAATCAATTGGCTTTGCCAATGCTAGGCAATTATTTTTAATGTTTTAAAAATCAGTATATATAGCCAGAGCATTCCTAATAGCACATGATGAAGCACACGCTTTTCATGTCTGAAAGGGAATGCTGGTTGCCCTTCTCCCATAACCAAGCACAAGTGATGCAGTGCATCTCAGTAAACACACTGATAAGTTGCATGTCCTTTTAGACTCCACCACCATCTTCTGCAATTTCAAGAGTATGGTTTATTTTGTGAACGTAGCTGGTTTATAAGTAGGTATGCTAAATCATGTAGGAGAAGGAATGGCAAAACCTGGGGATGGAGTTAAAAGAGGGGATCAGCCTAGAATCCCTACATAGTCATAAGTGGAGTAAGTCCAACCCCCTTTACATTCCACTGACCCTTATTTAACTCCAAGCAGGTGCTAACCATTGGTTGAGAAGATTCCTGTGCATAGGCTTTTTAGCAATAAATCTGTTTAATTGGCCATCACTGTGTGCACTTGATCTTTCCCACCTGACCCTTTTTTCTTTGAACATATCCCTTAAACTTATGAATGTGAATGGGGAAAAAATGGCATAGCAGGCCTAAAGAAAGAAGATGGGAAAGGTGAGGAGTAATACCAGAAAATAAATTCATGAGAAACAATAGAGAGTGAGAACAATAAAAGAATAAGAACAGTTAAGTAATAAACAGGCTTTTATTGTTTTAAAGGGTTTTCTCCTGCAAAAAGAAAAGGAAACGTAAAGCAAATTTGGTTTTAATTAATGAAAGATAAAATTGAGGCAAGAAGACCAAACTAGGTGGATTAATTATGAAACTAGAAAAACAGTACCCATCTTATTAATTCAAGAAATTCCTTGCTTTCTCAGCATTTCAGTTCCACATCTGTAAATTGAAAATAAGAATGTCCTTAACTTCTTCATGGTTTGAGTGATACAAGATAAGCATGCCAGAAAGACAATGTTTTTGAGGCTAAACCTCAAAAATGTGGTCCAAGAGGCATCACTGATAAAACTTCCTTTGAAACAACAAATACTCTTCTACCCAGGATGAAAATGGTACAAATAAAGATCTGCATCCCATAAAAGCTGCTTGTGGGTGGAGGGCTTAATCAGGAAAGAAATTAAACAGTACTTTAATTCAAGGGTGGGCTATTAAAAACCACATTTAATTTTTTTGGGAAACTGCATTATTATGCAGTGTAGAGCTGCAGTGGATGCAGAATTGTCTTTCCATTTCCCCCCCAGGGTGTTTTCCTAAGTTTTCTTTTCAAAATATATGTAAATAGTTTTCACTTCCAAGTGGTAAGAAATGGTCTTTCAGCAGCTATCTCATTAAAATGTGGTGGCTGATCAGAGGTAGGAAAGGGTTGGTAGACCACAAAGGGATCTGAGGATCCAATTCACGTCCTACTTTCCTGACCTTTATAAGAAGTTTACGTGAAGTTGGAAAAAAATATCTTAAAATATCCTTTTGTGTATTTCCTGAACAAATGGCTGCTTTTTACATTCAGGAACCAATTTTGGGACAAGTAGGAGGAATCCATGTAATTGATATTACCCTGTAGTTCAGGGGTGTCAAACTTGCATCGTCACGGCACTGTCACGTGACATATCAGGACTTTTTTTCCCCTTCGCTAAACCGGGCAGGGGCGGGGCCAGTACGTGATGCATCTTGCTCACAAGCTGCAAGTTTGATACCCCTGCTATAGTTGGTCCACTTTAAACATTTCCCGATCTGGGAGATGTTTACAGAAAAGTCTCCCGTAAGGTAAGAAAGGATCCTGGAGATCTCCTTCTTAATTCAGGTAATAGGTATTTATTTGAAGCTTCCCAGAACGCCAACATATCAAATAGTTGCTAGGCTACGGTCTAAAACCTGCAAACTGCTTCTTAAAATGTATTCATAGACCAGAGTAGGAAGTTTAAGCCTGCAGGTTGTATATTATAAAGATCTAATGGCTGCTGTCTGTTATAGGAATGCAAGAGCTACTTCAAAGTTTGCTATTACTAGATAAAACAAATATTAAAGTTCTAGGTAGCCCAGACAAGTGGCTTCATCCATCAGGTTTCAGAATTGCTTTATGAGAATCTGTAAGGTTTATGGTTCTGGCAAGTGCCTCTAATGTAAATGCTGGAGCCATAAGGATAAAATAAAGCTTTCCTACTAATACAGTAAATCAAAACTGTACTAAGAGTTTAGCACTTGCATTTCAGCTTCTTTTATTTAAAGAAATCTCAATGGACTCCAGTGCAATAAGCCACTGCACATTTACAGTAATGTGCTTTCTTTCTTGCTTTCTTTCTATCCTGTTTAAAGGAAAGTTCAGTGGCTTTATGGATATTATTTTAGACAATATATGCTTTGAAATAATGGAGTAATGTACCTTAGAAATTATATACTGAGCCGTAAGACCGCAACATTATAATACTAATGTATGATTAACTGCCTGATTCATTTTTCTTTTTATTGTATTATTCCAACAGTTCTTTATTAAGGCAATATATTACTACTACTACATGCTTATACAATATCCAAGCAAAACTTTTCAGTAACCATACAGAAGGGTCAAGGGAAGGCAGGACAAGAAGCAATGGGTGGAAACTAACCAAGGAGAGAACCAACCTAGAACTAAGGAGAAACTTCCTAACAGTGAGAACAATAAACCAGTGGAACAACTCACCTCCAGAAGTTGTGGGTGCTCTGACACTAGAGGTTTTAAAGAAGAGATTGGACGACATTTGTCCAAAATTGTATAGGATCTCCTGCCTGAGCAGTGGGTTTGACTCTGAAGTCCCTTCCAACTCTATTATTCTGTTATTCTGTATAAGTGTTGGTTGGAAGTATCAGTTTTAGTTACACATACTGTCTATTCAGATCGGGCTTAACAAGCGTGGCAGGAAGAGGATTATCACAAGATTTATACTACAACAGTTTCTGATTCCTCGTCAGATATCTCAAAAAATCCACATAGGAATTCCTTTTCAGATGCCGGCAGTTGCCTTTCTGTAGTACATATAGTCCCCTTTTACCATCTGCTTTTCTATGACTTCCCCCTATCTGAGTTTCCAGCAGACAGTCAAGGATTCCTAAAGTCTTTATAGGCGTTCTATCAGAGCAACTTCTACTGTGAATGGATTGTACATTTAATTAACGTACTGAGACTTACTTAGAGAAGCTACAAGTAGTTTTCAACTTGCCAAAGGTCATTTAGTGACTGTTCAAAGTTACAATGGCAAAAGTTACAGTGAAAAAAAAATGACTTACGGGCTTTCCCCCCCACTTAGGACCATTGGAGCATCCCCTTGATCACGTGATCAAAATTTAGATGCTTGGCAGTCGGTTCATCCTTATGACAGTTGTGGTGTCCTGGGGTCATGTGATTAGCTTTTGTGACCTTCTGGCCAGCAAAGTCAACGGGGAAGCCAGGTTCACTCAACAACCATGTTACTAACTTAACAACTGCAATGATTCACTTAACAACTGTGACAAGAAAAGTCATAAAACGGGGCAAAACTCAATAATTGTCTTGCTTAGCAATGGAAATTGTGGTTGTAAGTTGAGGACTGTCTGTATCTGAACAGCCCTCCCAAAAATAGGAAGGAAGGAAGCTTAGTGATGTAGCAGTACTGTAAATATTTGTGTCTTCAGCTTATTCATTACATCAGCAACCATAATCTTCATAAGCTTTGTTTTTAATCCCCCCCACACGCCATTTGCTGCACACTTGCTGAAAAATGAAATGCATGCAACTTTTGGAGTGAGCATATGCCGTACTACAGAACTGGGATACGGTTTTTGTCACTGAAAGCATGGAGTTACTACTGCTCGATTCGTGATCATTGCCACCATGAAAGACTGGTGAATGCAAGCACTTCTTTCTATGCTCACCTTTAAATTTTAAGTATAAATGTAACGCATCTGAGGAATACAACTAAAAATATAAGCTGCAAGAAGTCTACTGTAAATCCAGACCCAAAGTTATGTACTACATTTAAGAAACATAAAATTGTCCCCTAGTTTAAAAAATAAATACTGGCAATTATTGCAGGATCCAATCATATGCATGCTTACCTAAGATTACGCATCAGTGAACCAGCAGGGATTTACTTTTGAATAAAGATGGACATGTTTTCTGTACATTATTTAAATGAGCATTGTTATCTGGAAACTTGCTTAATTTTTGAAAGATGAAGATGAATTATAATGAAAAAAAACCCACCCTTATTGATGTGTCTAGCCATAGGAAGTATATATTTGTTCAGCGTAAGTTCTGTTTTAAGGAATTTCATTTCCAAATAAAGCTGCAATTACACAATCAGTCAGTTTAGATGCTTTGGAAATGTTGCTCCCTACCATTTGTGATCCTGAAAAATCTCCTGGAAGATGATTGAACTGTTAATTATCAGTGGAATAAATGCTGGGGGAATTGGGCACAGTGCAAATGGTTCCAGAAAGTTTTGGAAATCCTCTTGTTGTCCCAAATGCCTCATTGGGGAGGAAAAATATGATACCATAATTTTCCCTCCTGTTTATGTTAGTGGTGGTGGAGAAAGAAGACCATGAAAATCTATGGAGATTCTCAGTCATCCAGGTCATGGTTGCCCCAAAGATGCTTTTTCAAGAGGCAAATGGACTTTCTTTTTTTTCCTTGAAGATGTCTCCCTTCTCATCCAAGAGGCTTCTTCAGTTCTAAAGCTTCTTGGATGAGAAATGAACTGAAGAAGGTTCTTGGATGAGAAGCAAAATGTCTTCAAAGGAAAAACAAAGGAAGTCCAGTTGCCTCTTGAAAAAGCATCTTTGTGACAAGACAATGAAAGGGAAAGCTGGGGGAAAAAAATCCTGCCAGACGACAGCATCCATAACAACTGTAGTTAATTCAAGAGTTCAGAATCTTCTCCCAGGAATTCTACATCACAAGATGATATTTCATATAAACAGCTAACAAAATAAGGTCTCTCAATACGTCTCATATCATATTCATATTAGAAGGTAAAATACATGGGTATAACTATGACAAGTATGATTTGTGTGTTATTTCAAAATAACTATGTCAAGGCATGCAATAAGGTTAGAAAAGATAGGTCAAGTCAAAAAATTTTGTATACAAATACGAACATTAAATTTAAGATGAATGTACAACTGAAACCAAACACATTTCTTATAGGACTAATCATGGACAGGCAACTAGCAAAAAAAAATATGGAGCTTTGTTTTTATATATGACAATCGCACCAGAACTATTACATGTTCAAAATTGGAAAGGCTTGACACTACCCACAATGGAGGAACGGTTGGTGAAGATGATGGAGCATGTGGAAATGCCTAAATTAACTTCTTTGAGAGAAAAGACTGTATCTACATTTATGGTTGGTTAGAACCCCTTTTTGCATGAAATGGGGAAAAATGCTCTTATGACATGGTTTTAATGATTGAAAAATAATGGATAATTGAAAAACTAAGCTTTTTGGTAATTATAAAATAAAAGATAATTTTGTAATTATATCTGCTGCGGACAAAATAATCTTTCTATTCGTTCCTTCCTTCCTTCCTTCCTTCCTTCCTTCCTTCCTTCCTTCCTTCCTTTTTATATTAATTTGTGTTTCTTTTTGTTCTCTTTAAAACTTCTAATAAAATTTATATAAAAATCCCAATTTGCTTGATGCAAAACAGTATTATGTTTAATTGTAATTTTCCCCGAATTTTATATATACTATATGTATGTATATATACACATATATATCACACACACAAAGTATAGATATACACACAAGATTTGATCATCCAACTACAGTATAAGCAGAAAAAAATATGATGTTATCTTGTGTGTTTTGTAAGCCAGAATTTTGTTTCTTTTCTCAATATAAATTTAATCCTGTCTCTCTGCCTTATCAGACTGGATTCTCACAGGGATAGTTATGTATACCTAAATGCACTAGATGGCAGCAAAAACCATCTGTATGTTTAACCATCATCTTAAACATAGCTGAAAATTTTACAGAAACAAGACACACCTGGCAGCATTGTCTGTTCCCTTTCTGTTACTGCTGTGAAAAATGTGCATCTAAGCATACATACATTACATGATTCCCTTTCAGGCTGGGCTATCCTAGGCCAGGTGCATAAAAGAAATAAGCAGTAGTAAGCAAAAGAAACTAAGGAGAAAGATAAGAAAATATAGTAGCTTACACAGCTAAACCTTGTTTGCATAATTACTGATTAAGTAGACATTACTGTAACTCTTCATACTTCTCTATCCTTGCAGACCATATTTGGTTCTAACCCTGATCACGTACGTCTTCATTTGGTGAGGTTTGGTCTCTTGTCTTCTCACTTCTATCTTTCGGAGGAACTCATCAATTGCAACCAACCCTGATTTGCTCAGTCTGTCTCTTCTTGACTATTGATTCTCCGTTTTTTTATATGTTTATTTTAAGATATGATCCTTGTCCATTATGGTAATAGGAGCAAAATATCCCGATGAAACTCACTATGGAATTCTCTCCATATTTATTCATCACCTATTTATTCTTGACTACACATTGTCTTGTTTTATCACACACAGAGACACAGAGACAGAAACAGACATTGACACGGACATGGAAGGCACACACAGAGAGACACATGGACACACACACACACACTGGGAACCCAATTCCCACTACATTTCAACTTACTTTTATATTTCTCTTGACATATTCAGTTCTTACTTGCATAATCCCAACTGAGAATATGTACTCCCTTATAGCACATATAAACATTTTTGCTTCCCCCCCACCCCAAGCCTTTCTTTCTTTCCAGGAGAGCACATGTGATCTACTGTTTCTATCAGCATTTGTACATTCTAAACTTTCTCCATCAATTTCCCCCTTTTTTTTATTTAGACACCCTATCAAGGTTCATACTTTCATTTACTTGTTCTATGCTTTTTGTGGTGGTTTTTTTTCTTTGGCCTTTTAATGATAAAGAGCAATTGTTCATTCCATTTAATCTTTCATATATTAATTTTCATATCCATACGCCATACTACTATTTACTGCAGTAATTCAAATTCTCAGCAAACAGCAGCACCATGTCTGCATGCAAAATTACATGTACATTCACATCCCTAATAAACACACATCCTAATGTTCCCAGAAGCATGTCTTATATACTTACCCATAAATCAGTTAACAAGCAAGAGGACATTAGATAAATGCTTAGTGTCATTCACTGAAGCATTCCATTTCCCCCCCACACAAATGTTAATAATTATATAATAATAGAAGAATGGCTAAAGCTACTGAAGATTTTAAATTATTTGAGATACTGCAGGAGAAAAATTGATATAAAACTGGTACAGCAGAATATTTTAGTCCTATCTTTAGCACCATCTAAAACACTTAAGTTGCTATGGATGTAGAAATGTGTTCTGAATTATTCCAAATCTATGGATGATTTTGTTTTTGTCAGACAGACAGACAATGTGATTAAAAATAAGTATTAGTTATTTGCAAGAACTCTGAAGTAAAGAGTTGGAATACTCCATTATAATAATAATAAACATCAGTGCTTAGAGGTTTTTAAGAATAGTATATTTTTTATGAACTTAAATTAAGACTAATTTCCCAAATGGTTTTTCATGTTCACTGATCACCCGATAGGATGTTTAAAAAAGGGTTGAGGGTCAGGATTAGGGTTGGAAGTGTGAAATAATGGAGGGATTCCTTATACATATAATATAGGCTTCCCAAATTTCATCCCACTTTAGTTTATGATCCATTATCCATATCCCAAATATTGTTTTGGGAAGAATCATATGGTTTAAGTATGTGATTGTGAATTATATAGCCAAACATTTGGACTCTATCATCATGAAGAATTATGGACATATGGAGCATAAATTCTTTTGCAATATTCTCTTAGATTAATGACATGTGTTCACTCTCTTTTATGAGCCAGCTCTATTGATGTAATAGGAAGTTTGATTTTTAAAAAAGCCACTGTATTGACAAGGAATAATGCTGTGCTTTCCAAATACTATTCTGAATGGACATTCTGTATTTTCTACTACAGGGGTTTTCAAATTTCAAGGTAAGTACCTTTTTAAAAATATTAGGTAAGGCATGATCCAGAAGCAAACTTCTAGTGAGAGAAAATTTGCTCCATTCAAGTGAATATTTTTTGACTTACTCTCATATTGAACTCCATGAAATTGTTATGGAACCTTCATGGGTCTATGGAACACAGTTTGAAAATCTTTGTCTTATCCTGTAGACCACTAGGCCATTTGGAGGAGAGACATGTATGTGAAGTAGACCACAAAGAGAGGAAGAGAAGGAGCCTCTTACATGGAAAACTTAGGCTCAGTCATTCATCCTGTTTATTAAAGAACCTGCAATTTATGTAATGAACTTTGTCTTTTTGGATTCCCCAAAGGAGCTTTAATAAGGCAAGTGGACTTTTTGGTTTTTCGTTTAAGACATTTCGCTTCTGTTTTTTTCTTTAAGATGTTTTGCTTTTCATCCAAGACGCTTCTTCAGTTCTAACTGACCTGTGGGGAACCGAAGGGATTTCCTCACCAGTTAGTTAGAACGAAAGAAGCGTCTTGGATGGAGAAGCAAAACGTCTTACAGAAAAACCAAAAGACCACTTGCCTTTAAAATAAAATCAAACTTTTTCAAAAGTTATTTTGAAAAAAATAACTTTTAATTTATATATATATATAGCATATATATAAAAAAACCGTATAGCCACAAATTTTTCATGACAAAACCTATTTAATTTTTTAAAATAATTTAAAAACTTTTCTGTAAGAAAAGGGTTGAAGCTCAGTGACAGGAAACTTGCTCTGTGTGCAGGCAGTTGCAGGTCCAATTCACAGGACAATTGAATGTAAAATCATAGAGAATAGTTCCAGTTTATACTGGCAATAAGGAGCTAGATGAACCAAGGATCAAGAGGACAATTTATATTCCTACCCTTATGTCAGATTTAAACAGACCATTATGTTTAGACTACAGGCATTATTTTAAGGAACATGGATGTGAGTTAAATGCTTATATGTGGTAGGGTGGAAGTGAGGCCAAATCGAAAATAATTGTGGCTCATAATGGCAGCAGTACAACTTTCCCAAGGGGGAAAAAAATCTAATTACTCAAACATGCTAATAACTAACATTCTGTATGGCATACTATTGATAAAAGGACAATATTCTCTCTTTGATGCTTAAATATGAAGGTTATAAACCATCATTTCACCATCATTTGATGTTAAATTTTGTAATTCATCAAACTACGTGTCATAGCCCATGCATGCCAGCAAAAATTTGCATGCAGCTTAAAAATCTTCCATTCCATTCATGTGCGCTATTTTTAAGTATAAATGGAACTAATGGATTAAAGACAGAGCTAATGAAGAGATGAACTGCTCTTATTAAGCTAGGCAGAGAGGTAAGGGCACTGGAAATGAAGCTGTAATATCCATTTTCCTGGATTTCCTTGGGCTCCTTTCATATGACCTTTTACAAGAACATTAAAAAAAATGTCAAATGGAAAAAATTGAATGTTAGACAAGCAATGGGATGTAATGAGCCATAAGAATACAAGCTGGTTTTTACTCAAATTTCCCAAGTGATGTAGAATTACTCAAAGATTTATCATTACCTCTTGAACACTAATAAAAATACTCGAGCCTTAGAGAACTGATTCCCAATGAAAAGGCTTTGCTTTTTGAAGAACCTAATTTGCTTTTTTTCCCCCTGAACATTGGACACACAGGTGAATCTGAGCGATAAAAGATTCTGAGGTATGTGAAGGTGTTTTAAATGTACAGGTGCAGTCATTGCTCTAAGAGAACAGCAGAGTTAGAGCAAAGCCAACATGGAAAGCTATAAGCTTGCCTTTTGCAATTTGTCCCATCTCCTGGATGCAGTAAATTGATGAAATATTTTTCCATTACAAATTACCGGTGGAGCCCATTTTTCCATGGATCTACTTATCTGGCATTTGTTAAAGGCCTTGTTTCTTTTGTGGCTTTTCCTTCTTTCTGCTCTTATCAAATTGTGAGCAGGAGGAAACAGAATAATGACAATAATTGTGAAATGAGGGTCTTTCTCTAATTTTTATTCAAAACAGTAACCTTGTCTGGTAGGTTGGCCTGAGAGGGTATAATTGGCCTGAAGTCTTCCAATAAGGTTTCATGGCTTTATTTGGTCTCCTCAATTATAATCCAGAACTTTAATTATTGCCTTGTAGGAGTTCTCCCCATCTTAGCCTGCCCAATACTGTCAATGAATTTGCTGCAAGAAGCCCAAACAAGTTTTCCAGGGGAGAAGCACACATATCTGAATGGGGATTCATGTCTAAAATGGGACAACTCGCTACGTCCATCTAGTCACAGCCATCTTGCAACAGCCAACTTGCCATGGCCATTTTATGATTCAGTGACCAAGGAACTTTGGATACAATAGAAATTAAACCATGGCAATCCTGGTTTAGACTGCCAGGATATATCAGGATGACAGGCTAGAGTGGAAAATCATATATTCTCTTTTCTGTCATTTTCTTCATTCATTCTCTCTCTCTCTCTCTCTCCCGCTACCATTCAGAAGATAATGGCAAGCTACTTCTGTATTGTTATGGAGATAACTAGGTCAAAGCTATTATGAATCAAGTTTAATTTGAAAAACAATAAGCTTTCATTATTCCTTTGAAAAACAACCATCAGTTTAAAATCTGAAGTGCTCTGCCTTAGTCAAAATAAGTAGGCAAAAACTGTATTTCCTGAAGGCTGAATAAGTAGAAAGACAAGGATTAGTAAATATACACGTAAATAGAAAAACCAACAGAACCTATGTCATTCATTTATTCTCTTCTCTCTGATGATTTGCCTACTTGTTCATGCCAAATTACTGTCTTGGTTGGTTGTAAACTAGCAAATAATATCCCATTTGTTGCGAAGGAGGTTGCTAATATGCCCACAACTATGAAATATATATGATCTACATGAACAGACATTTCTGCATTATTTGAGTCAACCAGGGACCACCCCAGACCACTCCATTAAGTCAAGGAATCAGCAGTGGAAAAAGGCTTTCACTCTGGGTGAATTTTATGGGTGGTGTTGAGGTTAGAGTTGGTGACCATATTTTCTTGGACCAACCTGAAAAAAGAGCAAATCTGAAAGAGGTTCATAAGAATAAAAAAAATGTTCATGTTAATAACTTTGCTTTAAAAAGAAAAATTCAAGAGCAAAACCAAGAAAACCTTTACAGAAAGATATATTTGAATAAAAATATCTAAAATCCAACTGTGTATATAAATCTATTTTTAAATCTATTTTTAAAAGACAATTCAGTTTCCATATTTTTCACATGAATGTAGAAGACTGTGCATTCAGCAGCATGGCAAAAATTGATTAATCAATATAAAGGACA
Organism: Oxyrhabdium leporinum; assembly: GCA_032468155.1. Taxonomy (NCBI): domain Eukaryota; kingdom Metazoa; phylum Chordata; class Lepidosauria; order Squamata; family Cyclocoridae; genus Oxyrhabdium; species Oxyrhabdium leporinum. The sequence goes on from JANHFL010004139.1 coordinate 227,404, forward strand.
AAAGTGAGTTTTTGAAAAATAAATCTAAAGGATGGCTTCCTGAAATAAAGGATTGTCCTTTATAATAAGGGACGTAGGTTCACTGTAAGGATAGAGAGCATCGAGTTAGGAAACTTATTGAACTTTCTGTAGTTACACAGTAATATAATGTTTAAAGAGTGTGCAATGTCCAATTATTTGAAGAAGGCCATTGAATTCCATTTAACTACATTTGAAATAAAAATCACAAAGCCTGCATTCAACCCTAAATGGTTGGAAGTACAATTGGATATGACTCTTAAAAAGACATCATTATTAACAAAACTGTTAAAAACAATTTTGTAAATACTAAAGTTTTAAACTCTTCTGAAAATATTTTAATATTTGTTTTAATCCACAGACAAACGTGAAATACTTCATCCAGTGGAATAGTTTGTATTTTCTTTTATCTTAGATTATGTTCAAGCTTTTCCATATGATCTTTGTATTCTGTAATGCATTTTTCTTTTTCTCCCCTCTGGTTTTTTCCTTTTCATATTTTTTCAAAAACATGTATACCGTAACTTAAAATGTAGGGAGGAGAGAAGAAAATTATGGGTGCATCCTTAATCCTTCTCTAACTTTAGTCTGCTCTCTGTTCAAGATTTTGCTTCCTCCCATAGTGCTAAAATTAAATTCATCATGCTTAACAGAAATGAAGATGAAAGAGAGTCAAGGAACTGGGAAATAGGAATTGATGAGAATTCCCACTAATGAGACTCCAGTCCACCTCAAACCTGGTGAAACTCTAGTGTTGCAGAATGTGTAATGTAAGGTTTGCCATTTGAGCTGTGCTCAAAGAAAATTGACCCAGTTTCCAACCCTGGTGCTACTGTGTGATCAGAATAGCCATCTGGGAAGCAACACTGAAAGCCTGATCTCAAAATGTCTTTGTTAACAAAGGAATCCTGCAATTGTCAAATCGAAGTCAAGTATTCATGATTTCAGTAAGACCGACTCTCAGATTCATGTTACTTCGTTGTAGATAGCATATGTAGATGTTTCGTGAGAATACGTGGGCGTTCCAAAGTCAGAACCTGATCAGAGCAAGAGTTAGTAAGGCAGATTTTATAACTACAACAGAAAGAAAACCCCATTTATAGGAAATGCACTATAGGAATGGGCAAAGCTTAGCATCTGAAGAAATGCTATGAATTAAATCTAGAGTTAAGTCTTGGCGGTCAGTGGCCACAAAAGGTATCTAACTTCTACTGGAATTAGATCATATATTCCTCCATTATTGCTGACCTGGATCTAACGCCCTGCAGCCGCATGACATAATTTCTGCGCATAGAAGCCTTTTTCAAGACCTTAATTTCTATTGCTTTTCCAGGATTAAAACAACAACACTGACACTTTCTCAAGATTACAAAGCCTTTAAAGATCTACTAATTGCTTTTACTATCAACTGCTTTTCACATACATCCACTTTTAGAAAGGCTATTTATTCTCAGGATAATAAAACAAGAGAAAGCATTAAAAGCGATGAAATGATTGAGAACGCATTATGCTGTGCTGCATATTAAGGAAATACTCAGTCTTTTAATTCTTATGTAAATGTAATGGCATTGCAGCACAGATCAATACATAAGACAAATATGCTTGCTAAATATATCTTAACTGTTCTCAGTTCACCAAGTCATCATTAAATTCTTGATAATGAACTAGGTGCACATATATTACTGCTTAATTAGATTGTGATCTAATTAATACCCCTGGTCTGCCTAGAGAAATTCTGATCTGAATAGATGGGAAAGAAATGAAATTTCCCTTTTCTCTCTGCTTCCTCTGTAACCCCAGGTGAAGAGCCAATAGTGTTTGACATCAAAGCTACTTCAGGTAGGTTAAAATGGCTACTTCAGGTAAGTTAAAATGGCATTGTATGTCCCAGCAGTTGCTGTTCCTCATTTAAATCAGTACCAGTGATGTCATTTTCTTTGGCAGGGTGAAAATCCAGAATAATTAAATGATTGTAAATGCAAGATATGTACCTGTTTGAGGAAAATGTCATGTACCATCATCCCACTTTATATTCCAATTATAATAATGCAGGTAAGGGTAGAAAATGATATTATCACTGTAAGTCGCCCAGAGTTATCCTGTGGTAAGATGAGCAGCCAATACATGCTATAAACAAACATTTTCTTTGAATTAATATAGAACAGCATCTTGTTTTTACATCTAATGGATCCATTGTGTTTCTAGTCTAGGAATCCAGAGTGTCTTTTTCTACCTTTGAAACTGTGCTTTGGTTTCCTTCATTTTATCTCCCACCTCCTTGCTCTCTGTTCAAGATTTTACTTCCTGCTGTAGTGCTAAAATTGAATCCATCCAATCTGACCTTTCTTTTCTGCCTTGCTTCTCCACCTCTCCTTTACCTGCGATCTTTTTTACCCTTTTTCTTCACCCCATCACTTTTCATAAACTGATTTAACATCTCCACATATCCCTTTGGCCCCATCTTCTGCCCTCCATCTACCGTAGCAATCACCCTACTTGTCATTGTCCACTCTCCCCATCACTTTGTTGATCTCACTCTACCTCTCTTCACATCACACCATTGACCACTAGCTACTCTTCTTCTCTCTTAATTTAACTCCAACACATTACTATTTCCCCCGAATCCAAATCAATTATCCTTGAAAGAACTCTGGCCATTTTTACCTGCTTGTCCTTAAGCCTGACACCGATCCTCCTTAGTTGTCCTACAAACATGCTTCATTTAATCAACTGGGCTTCATCCAAAAGAGCTCTAGGAAATGTTCTTCCATTTGTAAGCATTCCATTTCTGCTGGGACACCTTCTTTATTTTCACCAATAAAGAAGAGAGTATGGTGGCTTCATATTTGCAGTTGATTTCACGGATCAGTTTCCATAACCAGGAAAGGAGTAGGAGAGCACTGAAATCCAAATCCTGTTCCCAAATATTAGTTTTTAAACTTTAATAATCCCTTTCCAAAATATTTTATTTTTTATAAAATAAGTTGCTACCTATTTATGATCAAATCTAATGAAGAGTTTATGGCTCCCAATGGAGAAGAAAAGTTCAGAGCTGTCTCCTCAACATTAAAGAGTAGAACCAGACCTACTGGTAGATGCCGCTATCATGTTATATTCTTTGAAGAGCCGCGGTGGTGAAGTGGTTAGAATGCAAAATTGCAGGCTAATTCTGCCCACAGTCAGGAGCTCGATTCTGACCGGCTCAGTGTTGACTGAGACTTCCATCCTTCCGAAGTCATTAAAATGAGGACCCAAATTGTCAGAAGCAATAAACTGACTCTGTAAACCACTTAAAAAGAGCCATAAAGGACTTTAAAGAGGTATATAAGTCTAAGTGCTATTGCTATTGCTTTTTTTATGTTGGAGCTATTCAGTGGGCAATAGGATGTTATGCTACAGGTGCTCCAATATAGCCCACTTCATGGCTGTCAGTTTCAAGACTGATTGGAAATTCAGAGTGTGAGAATGACAATACCAAGATACAATTTGAACAATTTTTCATTAGTAAATTACTAAAACTTGTCAGTCTGGCTTGATCTTTAAATGACTTTTAAGCAAAGCTGCTTTTTATCTTTTCATAATTTGCTTAATTAAACAGTATATTTTTAATTTTATAAAGCTTATTTTTGCCTGAAATCTGACTCAACTATTTCCCCACAAATAAATTGCTGACTGAATTTTTTTTTTTTAAAAAAGTCATAATATGGAGCAGCCAGAGCTTGTAGTGCTAGAAAGATGGTTGTTGCATTGTTGGTTAGATTTATGTCCCACATATGGGACGACTCAACACCACTAGCTTGGCACGGCCAGCTGGGGGCAGCCTTCTTGCCACTGCCAAGTCCCCTCTGCCAACTCGATGCCACCATTTCTTTGTGGGACATCTGAAGACTGGAAATTCGCTGTGGGGATAACTCACTGAGGCCGCTGGGATGGAGAGCTAGGTGAGTGAGCGGGTGAGTGAGCGAGCAAGCGGGCTGTCAGAGGGGAACTATGATGGGTGGTGTGCTGGATGGAATAGCCAGGTGGAAGGACAAGCAAGCAGGCTGCCAGAGTGTGGTGGCAGTAGGTTGGTTGTGCCCTGAATGCCAAATCAGAAATTTGGCTGCAGCTGGGGATGGAGGGTGGGGAGGCAGCGGCAGGCAAAGGGCTTTCTGGTTTAACACCCCCCGCCATTGCCTCTGTGACCTGGACTGCTCGGAGTGGGAAGTGAGCGAGCAGGCTGTCAGAGGGCAGAGTGGCAGTGGCAGTAGGCGGGTTCTTATTTTGACCCCCTCACTGCTGCTATTGCCTCCAAGCCTTGGCTCTGGCCCAAATAGGCAGTTTGGTTGTGGCAGTGTGCAAGCAGCGGGTGGGGTTTCCATGACTCTGAAAGTTTTTTTTTTAAAGCGCCATGGCTCTTCACGCTTTGTTTCTTAAAGTGCCACAGCTCTGCACCTTTTTAAAAAAGTGCCATCACATCTTTACAAGGAAAAAAAAACACCTTGTAATGCGGTGGTGGTGCTTTAAAAAAAATAATTGAAGAGTCACAGCACAGAAAAAAATACCTGCAGAGCTGTGGCCCTTTAAAAAAAAATTGCAGAGTGGCGGAAGCCCCACCTACTGCCCACACTCCGCCACAGCCAAACTGCCCATTCAGGTAATAGCCAAGATGCAGAGGCATCCGTGGCAGTGAGGAGGTCAAAATGGGAAGCACCCCCATCCAGTGCTGCCAATGCTCTGCCCTCTGACAGCCTGCTCGCTCGCTTCCCATCTGGAATAATCCAAGGCACAGAAACAATAGCAGGGGGTGTCAAAATAGGAACCCCCCCCACCTGCGGCTACCTCCCTGTTCTCTGGCCCATCCCCCACTGCAGCTGACTGCTGATTCAGCATTCAGGATGGAGTCAACCTACTGTTACTTCCCTTTGACAGCCCGCTCATTCATTCACCTGCTTGGCTCTCTATCTGGTGCTCACAGCGAGTTATCCCCACAGCAAATTTATGGTGTTGAGATGTCCTGTGAAGAAATGGTAGCACTGGGTTGGTAGAGGGGACTTGGCAGTGGTGAGAAGGCCGCCCCCAGCTGGTGGCCCCAAGCTAGTGGCGTCAAGTTGCCACAGACCCATTCTCCCTACCATTTCAATGTCGAAACAAGTCCAGTCACTTTTGTCCCGCCTTTTGAAACGGCAGCCATCATTTGTAATGAATTTTTATCCTAACATGCAGTATGTTCAATAATATTTTGATTCATGATACTTAAAAGAAACTACCCAAGTCCTCCTCCTGGGCCATTCAAATGAATTGTAGTGTCATTTTGTAACGTTTTCTTCCATTCGGCTATTTCACTACATTATAGCACTATCAACTGGTTTGTGATTTGGGTATTTTGTTTTCTTTGCAGCTACATTTTTCTCCTCCAGGAATTGATGTTAAGAGATGTCCTCAGATTTAGGAAAAAAATAACTTGATAGAGAAGAATTAGGAGAAAAATCTGAAGTCCTTTTTTAAAAAAGAAAATTGTATTGCAAAGCACAGCTGTTTTCAGACTAAGCAACAGAACACATTTTGTTTTGAATGAAGGAAATAAAGATAATGCAATATTATTTGTATTGTACTTCTATTTATCAGAATACCATTTGCATCTTACTTGAGTTTCAACCTAGTTGTATAATTACTTAGAGTTACATTTTCAATATTGTGCTTTAAAAATATACCCTGAAGTTTTTAAATGACTGAGGTTTAAATCTGCCTAGGGATTTCAATATCCAAAAGGAAGTGGTAGGATATTTGGGGGGGAAATTCAAGACCATTTTTTTCATAAATAACAAATGAATGAATGAATTACTAAGCTTGATAGCTGCAGGAGGTATGGCAGGTGACAATATTATTGGTATCAATAGGCTTTGGTGCAATTAAAGGGGTCTGACTCGTGTATATATAAGTACCTATACTCTGCACTATAGTATCAAGATGGTAAGCATGAGAAATGGATGGCATGCACTGAGATGCGACAACCACCTAATGTCATAGTGTACCATGGTTTGCTTGGGTTAACATAGAGGTATGAATATTATCTTTACTTTGGGCTCCAAGGATAAGCTGGCTGCCCTGCTGCGTAGTTGGATATCTGCCTGGATCCAATCCGAAGGCCACTGTTGAAGTCCCTGTAACTTTGCTGATGGGTGATTACAATCTCCATGCTGAGAATTTGTAAGATTTCATTGTCTCCGTGGCAATAATGGGCCTAACACATAAACATCAACACATGTTGAACCACCTGTTTTGGGGCAATTGTTGGATGATCTGCACGTGGAGGGCATTTCTCTTTGCCCACTGCCACAGTCAGATCAGCTCCTGATTTGGATGGAATTTATCGCTACCCCAAGACCTCTGCAAGGCAAAGAAACTGTTTTAGTCTGCCTCAGGCATCTAGAGGATGGGTGTCGAAGTCGCGGTGTCACTTTGCTGTCATGTGATATTTCATGACATTTTTCCCATTCACAGAGCTGGCAGCCATTGGCCTTGTTTAAGATTTTGAATTCCTTTCTAAAGAAAAGTAAGAAAATATTCTATCTGACCACTGTGACCATTTTGTGCAATATTTTGCTGGCAAAATTGCTCAGATTCACTTTAATTTTAGCTCTTTGTGGGCTGGGTCTATAGTGATGACTAAGGTAATATCTTATAGTGTTAGTTGGAACTCCTTTTCTCTTGTGGACACCAAGGAAATGGGTTTGCATTATCTAGCATGGCTTCTGTCACCAATGAGACAGACCCATACCGTATATGGCTCCTTCTGCTGGCAGATGGAAATGTGACTAGCTAGATCCAGGTAGAGGTTAATCCTTAACTGGAAAAGGAACTGTATCTGCTCTAGCAGCAGGTTGTACTGTACTGTCTCCTCGGAGGCCTTTCTAGATCTAAGCAGTTTGGACAGCTATTTCCCAGTCTCCAACCCTCCTTTTCTTGAAAAAATTATTGAGAGCATAACAGGATGGCAGCTACAGGAAGCATAACTAGATTCATTTCAGTTAGAATATAGTCCCAAATGTAGGATAGAAACAGAACTGGTTGCACTAGTGCATGACTGGCAGGACTTGAACGTGGGTGGTGTACCTCCCCTGGTCCTTTGAAGCTCTCAGTGACATTTTATACTATTAGCCATAGTATCCTTTGAGATCATCTACAACCATTGGAAATTGGGAATTCTGTTCTTCAGCAGTTCAACTACTTCCAACCCGATGTGTAGGGTGTCTTAGGGTTCAGAATGGGACAGCTCATCACAGCCAACTCATCATGGCCAACTCATCATGGCTAAGTCACCACAGGACAACTTCCCATGGCCAACTTGCCACAGGACAACTTGCTGCAGGACAATTCAACAATTCAATTTAATTATTTAAAATAGTTTTTTAAAATATATTTTTATTTTTGTTATTTACATTTCATTTCATTATTAGTGTAACTCTTGCCCCACAGCAAGTTGTCCTGGGACAACATGGTCATGGCGAATTATCCCATGGTGAGTTGGCTGCAGTGAGTTGGCCATGGCAACTTGGCCATGGCAACTTGGCTGTAGCAAGGTGTCATAGACCCCTTAGGGCTTGCCTCCTCTGTTCTTTTCTATTTAAAATCTACATGAAGCTAGTGAGAGAATAAGTAGAATCATCACTATGTTGATGATATCTAATTTTATATTAGCACCTTAGACACAGTTGATGATGTTGTGCAGTGATTGAGGCTGTCAGGATTTGGATAGAAGGAAACAGATTTTTGGCTAGTTCCATTGTTTACCATTGAAGGGGAGGACAATTCCTCAAGAGGCAGGTCCATGCCTTGGAAGTTTTCCTGAACTCATGGTTTCTGAATTGTTCAGAGGGTTTTTGGTGTTTGATGTTATTTTGCTATAGTTGCTTAATTTTTCATTATGTGGAGATAGATGTAGCGATGGATCTTGATTATAATTTAATCTGATGGTTTGGGATTGGTGTTTGCTTTTATTGTGAATGCTTTAATTTGTTGTTGACTGCTGTTAAATTTATTATGCATTTTTCATAATACATTTATGCTAAAAAATGAATGTTTTTAATTTTGCGGTAACCAGCATGAGTCTGTATGTATATGGTTGCACAGGCATTTATTTGCTTAGCCAATCAGCCAGTCAGTCAATTGTTATGCTTCTATTTTCAGTGTTATTATATGGCTATAACTTTGAGAGAATACCATGTGTTTTTATGAAAGTAGAGTCAAATAGAGCCAACAGATGGAGATTGGTAAGATCATTTTCTATAGAGGCCCTAAGTGGTTACTAACAACTTACTGTCATACAGTTTCTGTATAATGCTGTCTGTTCCTAATGTTCAGAAGTAGCAGGAAAAGAGCTTGTACATACGGCAAGAGGTACATATGGTCTATTTGAATGTTTGAAGGCAAGCTTTTGTAAAATCCAGAAACCTGCTTTAGATCTGCTGAGCGTATTCCAACCCAACACTGCTGTACACCTCTATATAGTTGCTGCAACTTGCCTATTTCCCCACTGAAAGCTAGAGTCAAGCAGGTTCTCTTAGAAGTTTTTTTCTTAAATGGGAAACAAATACTGTAGATTTTTTTTTTAACATTTAGAATGCCAGTATTGATCACACCAGTATCAAGGGGATACCTGCTGTTAGACACAAGACAACAGCAGCATGATAATTTTCCACCAGCAAAGGCATTGATTGAACCGTTTGAATGGGTAGAACAGTAAACTTACTGTTCTATTTAAATAAACAAAGGCAAAAACTATTCTTGGACTTCTCAGGCATCCTTAGTTCTATTCAATCTGAAATTGCACTCTTTCTGACTGACTAGATATATTACAATAAAACCAACAGATTGGTGGGGGCAAGCAATGTCCCCAAAAGCAACATGTCTGCAAATTCTAAACAGGGTATCACATGGATAACATGGCAAATAAGATTGCATATGTGCATACTTTACTCTTGTAACATATGCAGATAATGAAATGGGATTTTATGATTGCATATTTTAAAATAGCACGTGAGGTTTTGCAAACATGCAGAAGCTTATAGCTTACAGGTAGATTTTGTCTGACATCTGAAGTCTGTTAAACTGAAGTCCATTAAACCAAATTTCATGGTATGTTGCAATCATAATAATGTAGTGAGAAAAAGGTGTGCTCTAATGTTTATTAATTAATATTAATTTTAATAATAATTAATTTTCCCCATGTGTGTTTCGGGCTGGAATGTAGTATAGGAAAACCTTTTGGAAAGACAATGAAAGACTAGTCAAAGGAATATTTTTATAACCTCCCATATTGTGGTGTATTAATTTCATTTGGTTTGTGTAATATCTTTCTTGAATGTCAGATTGCATTGGTAGGTATGTAATGAGGACAGCCAATCAAGACTTTTATTCAAAAAATGATTTTTAGCATTGGGCTTAAATATGAAATCTGTTGGCTCAAATCTTGAGTCATACCAACTGAAGAAAGCTGTAGTGCATTAAAAATTTGGCCTAGGAATAGTAGACCACACAGCTCACTTTCTCTAAGCCTAAATAATCCTTTGTGTATAAAATGAGTGTAAAATAAACTCCACATTTAAGACATTTCAAGTTTCTTAGGAATGGTGGAATATTAATACTGTAAAGCAAGCAAGCTTGGTCTAGTGGTTAAGGCATCAGGCTGTAAACTAAGAGACTGTGAATTCTAGTCCTGCCTCAGCTACGAGCTGGGTGACTTTGACCCAGTTATTCTCTCTCTCAGCCCAACCCACCTCGCAGGATGGCCATTGTAGCGAAAATAAAAGGAGGAAGGAATATTATGTACAGGTAGTCCTTGATTACAACCACAATTGAACCTAAGATTTCTGTTGCTAAGCAACACAGTTATTAAGTGAGTTTTGCCTCATTTTACGACCTTTCTTGCCACAGTTGTTATGTGAATCCCTGTAGCTGTTAAGTTATAAAGTGAATCTGGCTTCCCCATTGACTTGGCTTGCCAGAAGATTGCAAAAGGTGCAACCATCCTAAATATGAACCGTCCTAAATATGAACCAGTTGCCAAGCATCTGAATTTTGGACACATGAACACAGGGATGCTGCAATGATGGTAAGTATGAAATTTTAGTGCTGTCGTAACTTCCAACAGTCACTACATGAATGGTTATAAGTCAAAGACTACCTGTACATTCACTACCTTGAGTTATTTATAAAGCAATCAAGGCAGGATAAAACAATAATAAAATAATGAATAATAATGAACATTTTATTTTTTAAAATTGTGCATTTCATCCGCTTAAATATTTTTTTTTTATTCTTCAGCCTTGAGAAGGAAGCAGGATCCCTGAGTATTTTATATGCTGTGCCTTTAGTTCAATTTGTAACTTAGCCATTCCTGAAGGCACAAAATCTATTTTAAGTTCTCAATCCCTCTTTGGATTGCTTAATCATAACCCCTGAAAACTATGTAGAGCAAGCCGATGGTCCAATCCGAAAAACTTGCCTACCGAGAAGTAAGTCTGATTAAATTGTGTTGAGGAAATTTTGAGAAAAGGTTTTGTGATTTCTTTGCATATTTATCCCATATGTTTTGAATTATAGCTTACAGAAAGCTGATTACTTGTGCACACATAAACTTGTTATTTCAGAATAGGAATCCTTTGATTTAAATTCCTTCCTTCTTACGAGGGGAAAATCTCCTAATGGAACCACATGAGGAACTGTCAGCCAGAGTGCTGCAGGATGCTTTTGGTGAGTGAGTTAGCTTAATTCATTTGCAACAATAACCTCTTTTTCCCCTGAACTACAAAGAATGAAAAAACGACCATGTCTGATTAAGGGGAGGAAGGAAAAAAAAAGAAAAAAAAAAGACAGCAAAATTACAGAGAATGAAATGCAGGCTATATAAAACAGGGAAGAAAAAAGCTTGCTTTATCTATTTTATCTGTGGAAGAAATCTTGACACAAATGTGAATTTTCTTTGATTGAAAAAAAACACAAAAAAACACCCTTTAAGTGAATTCAGTGACTAACCGAAGCAAATAAAACGATGGGAAGGAAAGGCACAAAACTGAAACATTAGCAAAAATCTTTTATTCCTGGTGTCACTAAGAAAAGGTTTTTCTGCTTTTCGTCCTCTGCTACTTTTTTTTTAAGCATTCAAAATAACTGAGAAAATCGTCCATACTCTATAATATCTTGGATGAGCCTTTTACTATTTGAAAGGTTTGACAGAAGGAAAGATACCTATTTTAGCTGCACTGTAGGTGTGTATATAGTTTCTCCTTATGGGCAACAAAGTAGGATCTGTTTCTAGATGGTGATTAAGCAGCTCAGCTCACGACGGAAACCTTTTCTTTTGGTAATGTACAGGGATTGACCTTTCTAATCTAGCAAACCAAGTTATTTCTTCCCCAACTCACCATCTCATTTTCAACTTGTCTCTTTTACACCAACTGTTTCACTTACAATGATGAGTTTATGCCCTGAGGATACACATTTGTTTGTATCAAATCATATTTCAACATCAACCCTATGCATATGAAACAGATCAAATAAATATTCAAGGACAACTAATGTCTTGTGTCAGTACTGAATATTTTCAAGCTTAACTTAAATGACATGGAAACTTCTGACCAGGCTTTTCGACAGCTACTGTATGTGTGGTGTGTGTAAGAACTTATATTATGTGGGATGGGGTGGAGAGCTTTTAGATAAACTGTTCAACTCCACACTAATTTCTACTTTAGGTGTACGTAATCAACAAATTAAACTGTTGTACATTGAGAATCCCCATGTCCTTGATAGTTAATTAAAATGCAGCAGAAACTTGAGAAGATTTGTTGCTTGCTGAAACCAGAGTTAATAATTTAGTTCAGAAGCTCAAACTGGCATAAAACATTATTCTATAACAGAAGATTAACTCCCTGTTGGCATTCTTGGGAGATGTTGAAGACGGGGCTGTTCTGTAGAACAGTCTCCTTAGACTTGGTCATCTTTTGTTTGTTATTGATTAACTAGAATTTTGGGATTTGATTACTTTTTAATTGGCCTAAGTAAAGATTTTAACTTTTACTGTGGATGTTTTTAAATTGCCTGCATTTTGTAAACCACAGAGGGTTGACTCAGATTGTTGGGAAATATAAATAAACAAGCATCCACACATCCTGAAAAACAAAACAAAGTGAAGCAAAACATAGCTTTACATTTTACATTTTACACAACTTTACACAACTTTTCTACAATTACATTAGCTCATTTAAGCAATTAAAAACAGACCCTTCCATATTTTTTTCTTTGGGGTTTAATGGAAAAAGACTTGGAAAACTGGAACTTTGATGCTATATGTGTTGATGGCGGCAAGATTACTTTATGCACAAAAATGGAAGGACACTTTGAATCCCACAATGGATGAATGGCTGCAAAAATTGATGGAGTTAGCAGAGACGGCTAAGCTGACTGCTTGATTAAAGACAAAAGTACAACTACTCTTGTTTCTACTTGGAAGCTGCTTCTGGACTTCGTGCTTGAGGTGGGTAAAAAATGAAACTTTGATTTTGTGTTTTACCGATTGGATAGATTTATTGTTATAAAAATGGCTAGTTTATACGATTATGTCAAAGTAAAAAGTTGGGGTTCAAAATTATTTTATTCTATTGCACCAAAGGGAGTCAGAAGTCAATGCCTTTTCTTTCTTTTTCTCTCCTTTTCCCCACACTTTTCCCTTCTCCTTTCCCTCCCCTATCTTTCCTACTATTTTATTTTGTAGTTTTGTATTTATAATGTTAATATATAAACTAAAAATACAAAAAAAACCAGATCTGATAATTATTTATTAAAATGAAAGATATGATTACTAGAAAGGAAGACTTGACTTGTCCATGCACAGTCAACAGTAAGTCCATTAATTCCCATAAGACTCATTTCTAGAAAAATATAGATAGAAATCAGATCTGGGTCGGTCACAGGGACCAAAGGTTTAGTCTTTAGGACTCGTGTTGGAGCCCATCCTCAAGGAACTTCTCTCTAGCGAGTGTGCTTTGGACACTACTGTGTGTAGTATATATATGGTGCCTGTTGTAGGTGGCTTTTTAGTTATTGATCAGGGTGTTGCTAACTAACTGTCACCCCAATCAACAACTGGATGGCTGTCACCCCAATCAACAGCTAAAAAGTCACACACAACCGGACACCATATAAATACCACACACCAAACAGCCCAAAACACACACTCTGCTAGATAGAAGCTCCCTGAGGATGGGTTCCAGCACGAGTCTGAAAGCTCAGAAGACTAAACCTCTGGTCCTGGTGACTGACTCAGATTGGATCCTGCAACGTTATCCTGGGACACGTATATTTGCCTTCATTTGTGAGAAATAGAAATAAGATTACAACACTCCCCTCCCCCCCATGGCTTCACTATTAATGTTTGCAAATTTCTGCCTTTTTTTGCAATATTGTCTTCTTGGCTTATTTCTTTTTCCAGATACAACTTATCGAACCCAACGATTTATCTACCTGTTATGGCTGAAAATGATAGTTATAATATATAGCTCAGTATATGGGACTTTTATCGGTTATTTTGATCAGTGATGTCATCATTGCCACTTAAGGTATTTGCTGACTTCCTGCTTTTGCCTGAGATGATCATGGATACATTTCAACAAGAGTGTGCTATGCTTTCCTTTAAAATCAGTGGTGGGATTCAGTCAGTTCGGGCCGGTTTGGGAAAACCAGTAGGAAAGATTCTGGCTGGCCCTGCCCCTGCCTGCCCTGCCCCTTCCTGGAGTTCCCCACATGCCCCGTTTTGGCTCCCAGGTAAGTGCA
>JANHFL010004139.1:241330-251857 GCA_032468155.1 Oxyrhabdium leporinum
TATCTATCTATCTATCTATCTATCTATCTATCTATCTATCTATCTATCTATCATCTACCTACCTATCTATCTATCATCTATATTTAAACTTCTGTGTCATCCATCTCACCAAGGCGACTTACAGCTTACAGTCATTCAATAAAATACCATATCAAACATTTAAAACAATAAATAAAGAAAATAAAACTTTTATTGCTTGTTCCCTAAAATGCTACTCTAATAAGCTTCCTTAAACATCTCCCCATCTTGTTTTCAGTGGTGATCAAGGGCTCTTTCCATTTTAAACAGTGTCTGCATCAGCAGCACGCCATTTTAGAAAATTCTTTTATTAGGCAGCATGATTTGGGGATTGTACCTCCTGGCCTCAGGAAGATTCTTGATTGGCTTTCATGTTGAACAAGTGGTGAGATACCCCTTGCCTGTCCAGCTTGCTTAATTAAAAGGTAGGAAACAGACCTGTCAATAAATTGAGCCCTAAAGTTTGGTACAATAGTTGTCCAAACTATATCAAATGTTCCGCTTGAATCAACTGTCTTAAAGCTAGGAATCCTTTGTTATATCTTGGAACTTTCTGCAGTGGAAATTTTGCAAACTCTATATTTATGCATGTTTTTCACAAACTGGACCAAGTACTCAATAGCATAAAATGTCCATTTCATTACATCACAAATCATCCTCTTCTTTCAGCATATCGGTGGCTTTTACCTAATTTGGCATGTAGATTCCTGTTTCTTGCTAGTACTCATAACGATAAACAGATCATCGTATCTACTGGCAGTTGATATAGTTTCAAAAAACAAACACACCTCCACATTTTCTATTATTTTTAGCATTGCCTACACACTCTATTCCGATATATTTTGGGAGAATAAATATATTAGTTCCACCTGTGTCACATCATATATTATTCTTATCATTTCCCCATTCTTTGTCAATTTTGTAGATCTTTGGAAATAGACCTTAGAATGGTAAAACAATTTGCCCATAATACATTTCACATTTCAGTACAGTCACTCAATAACTATCTTTCATCAGTTGTGCATGGCAGTTGTCACTTGCAGTTAAAGGCCTATGATAGCAACAATGTTCACCTGAGGTCAATTCATCTTTGATGTTTTTGATCCTATAGAAACAATTGTCACCTGGCAATACATTCTCTGTTTCATGTTGAGGCCTGCCTGTGACAAAAAAAAGTGCTAGCTTCCCTCCCACATAACACAGAGTCTTGATTTCAAAATGTTCTTCAGAGACATGTACCTGTGAAAAACTAATTTTAGTCTGTGTGGAAATATCCAGTCTGCGATGGAAATCTCTGGCTGTAGCAATCATTTCTTGTTTTGTAAATGCTGCAGAATCCAGCAAGTAAACTAGACATCCTACAAAATATAGAGGTGTCTGCATTTCACTGGAATCTACCAAATGATGCCATTTGTTTTTCTCTAGGATTTCACTACCCTGCAGTCTTAAGCCTTGTTGTTTGCTTACTGTGGATATTTTGATACTACACGTACCTTGCTGTTAACCACTGGGAGTACTCCTAGCATTTGTCCCTTTTGAGTTGCAGGATTCACTTCCTCTGTACTGTTGCTTGCTTGCTGTAGTTCCACAGTAACTATCAATATATGAAGGAAGCAGAGATTTTGGTTTTTCTTTTTTCAGGCAGCTTGTTGCAGAAGGACATCAGAGAGGGAAGTAGTTTGTTGAGGACACCAGCAGGTTTCTTTGTCTAAAAGAGAACCCATGTCTGTCCACTCCTAATGCAGCACTTAAACTGGCACTTTACTACACTGGCTGGAGCATGGTGGCTTGGTGGTTAGGATGTGGGTTGGAGGTTAAAAAGCTTTTGTTTGAGATCCAGGTGCTGCTGTGGGTCAGGGTGAGCTCTCATCCTTCACTCCAGCTCCTACTGGGGACATGAAAGGAGTCCCCAAACTAGGTGTGTCCCCAAGGCAATGGTGATGTCACCAGTTAATCCTTTCAACCCAGAAGCTCCTCAGTGCTTTTGACAGAAGTGCAACCACACTGGCTCCCTTGTTAAATTCTGGGAATCCAGGTACAATATGGTAGTATATAAATGGAAAAATAATCTCAATTATTTGGGGATTATAGAGGTAACATGATAAAGTCACAATACTTTAAAATCAGTGAAATTAGGTGATATGACAATCACCATATTGGTTTCTTCTACTGTTATCTCACTGATATCAGTCCTTCTTGCCTTACAAACAACAGCTGAGAGGATAGTCTTGGAAATGCTGGGCTGGACTTTGGCCTTCATCCATAACTTGGCTAGAATTATTGCTTTTCCTGTCTGGGACAGCTGAATATGAATAAAAAGCCCCCAGCAATTATTATTCCCCGTACTAATGTGTACTTTGTCAGCAGGATTTGCCAGGCAATCTAAGGGTAAAAAAATACATCTCTGTTCCTTTTGCTTGCTTTCTAAAAATATAAACTAATTTCTGTGGGAGGGAAAATGAGTGAAAAGGACAGCTTTCATTTTCATATTATCCCCACCCCCACCCCACACACACTGATATGTTCTAAATACGGGTTATTATTATCCACATAATATGAAGGCCTCTGTTCAGAAAAGCACCACAGGCAAAGATGGAATCTTTCACTCTAAACTTTAATAAAAATTCATGCTATAGAGTGACCTCTGACCAATTATTGTCTTCCTTTCAGTAAGGGAAGACAAAACGGAAGCCAAGAGGAACACCACTATCAAATCTTTAGCCAAAAAATACCAGCCCTAAGATTTTCAGCAGTTATCCATTTTTCTGCAATGTGTGAAAAAACAATTACAAATTTGTTATATGACCGTTTTGAAGTTGTGTTTGAAAGGAATCATCATAATGATAATTTCCTATGGAATATACCAAGCTTGCTTTGTCCCATAGTTATTTCTCTTTTCTTTTATTTTGGCCAAATAGATTTAATAAAATTTTGAAAAATCCAAACCTTTGATCAAAGTTGCTGTTGCAATACCTAAATAGCTTGTATGCCATAATAAACTTGAAGTCATGCGTGCGTACACATATTCTTATGCTAAAATGAAACCCTAGCTATTCTTATACCTATGCGAGTAAGTTAACATGTTCAGCTAATAAAAGACAACTCCACTGCTGTCTTGAAATGCTAGTAGGATCATAAAGTAGCTTCAACAGTGATACTCAACATTTTTAAGAATAATTAAAATACAGGTAGACCTTGCTTAATGACTGCCTTGTTTAGTGACCATTCAACATTACAACAGAGCTAAAAAAATTTTACAACTGTTGCAGCATACCCCACAGTCACATGATTGAAATTTGGGCATTCTCCAACCTGCGGGCATTTATGATAAGCAATCAGTGGACTAAATCAGCCGTAAAATCGCATATTGTGGTTGAGTGATGTCTTACATAACAACCAAAGTGAAAGTAAGGTTGTATGTTTGGTGTGGTCATGTGATGTTTCTCTTAACAAATGATAGATTTGCCAATTGTGGTAGTTAAATGAGAATTACCTGTAATTTAATCCATTTTACTGAATCTGTTCATGGAAAAATGCATATGACTTTTAGACTCCCCCCCCCCCCCCAAACAAGAGACTGGTAGCCTGAAAGTAAGAGAGTTTGCTCTGATCCCTTATCAAGGTCAGATCACATCGTGGTGTGACTTAGGGTTGAAACAAGTAGTCCTCTATGTAAGGATTGGGGATGTTTTAGAGTGGTCCACCCAAGGAAAATGATGGAATTTAATGGATTCCAAAAAGTCTGGAACATTTCCCTCCTAATAGGATTGACACTCCTGTTGTAGTTCTGGCTGCTCTGTAAAACACAGAAATTACCAGGGCAACAGAGATCCCATACAGCCCCTTGGTACCTTTTCAATTACAATAAAACAAGCTGAGACACAAGTAGAGATGGAGGAAATATAACCTGAATCTGAACAAACATTAATCATAACTCACCGTTGAGTCCATTTTATTACAAATTGAAGATAGAGAGCATTTTCTTCCTTCCATCATTGCATTCTCTTGGTGTTGGCCACAATTGCCTCCTAAATAAACTACCCTTCACCACAAGAAATTCTAGGCAGTGTTCAACACAACCATTCAAACATAATAATGAAATTCAGTAAAAAAAACAAACCCCAAAAAGAGTAGCTAATGCAAATATTTCACTCGCACAAGTAATACGAGAGATAATACAAATAAAAATGTTTGCCTGGTTGATACATCTTCACATGACACTGACCATTCTGTAATTATATCCTGCAAAACTAATTTTGGGAGGATTAAATTTCTAACTGGAGATACTGGGAATGAACCTGAACACAATTGGAATTCAATTCCCGAGCAGTATTGCCGTGATCCTTCCTCACCTCAGTGCTCTATTGTTATGAGGTTGGGCAAAGATGGCAAGGTCAATTTCACTCAATTTTTCATTTTTCTATATCTTACATTTTCTCAGTCCCTCTGCTGCATCAGATTTCTTTCTAAGCTATTTCTTTCTAAAATATCCATGTCCTATTGCCCCCTTCAGGGCAAAAAGACTGGATGTGGAGCGGAGCAAGCAAGGCTACAGGAGGGCTTGGTAGGATACAAGGCAACTCTGAAAATCAGATTAAAAAGTTAAAATAAAGCAGATAAAACCAAAACCAAGCCAACAATGGGATGAAATGAACACCAAGCCAGTTTTCCATGTTATTGAATACAAACCCAAGACAGATGTCAAAAAAATACAATACAGCTCACTCAGGAAAGAGTTAAAGTTCAGCTAAAAATAGATTTAAGCCAATATTTTTTTGTAAGTACCTATACTAAGGATATCATTTGTTGGCATCCACTCCAACAACCTGGCACCCGTCTTCTTTCCCTCCCTATCCCACCAGGTTTGGTCTACAGTCAGCATCCTTTTATAGGGCTGGGATTCAACTTTTTGTCGAGTTATCTTCTGAACTGTCCAGAGCCTACAGTTGTGGCTTGACTAGTCCTTCTAATGAGCTATATAGGATTTGCTTTAATTTGTGCGCAGTATGCCAATTAGGAGCTTGAAATGCATGTTTTCCTAATGCTTCGTCTTATTACGGTACAATCGCCCATGAAAACCTGTATACATTCTAATTGCTTGTTTCTCTTAAACTATATATTTTTGCCTGTACTACATCTAATGCTCTTTCTTTTGAGCCACGTTCTCTGTCCTAATGCAGATTTGTGCAATAGTTTGACTAGCTGCTGCATTTTTGTACCAATGCCTTAGGTTAGAGCTATAAAAATAAAGGTGATAAGTCAATCAGGCTAGAGAAGTCCATATTCAAAGACAGTGGATCACATTTCTCCACACTGCTATTTATTGCTGGATGGGCGTGTGATACAAGACCTGTAGAAGCAGCCATAATGCTTCTCTGGCCTCTCTTTTGGGTCATTATCAATGCATTTCCACAATTATAGGTTTTTCTCATTGACTGAAGATGGAAGTTAATGACAGAAGAAGCAAGTGCCTTTGTCCTAAGAGTAAGCACATCCATAGATCAGGGGTGTCAAACTCATGTCATCATGGCAGCATCACGTGACCTATCAAGACATTTTTCCCCTTTGCTAAACTGGGCGTAGGCGTGAGTTTGACAGCCCGGCCATAGATGTATGGGACCTGTTTCTGCTTTCTTAGGAATGAATGAATGAATAAACGAATGAATGAATGAATGAATGAATGAATGAATGAATGAATGTCGGTGACACTGAACCTTCCCCTAACTTGACTACATCACTTGCCTTGGCTAATCAAAACGGATGGGTTCTTCTCCCAGAAGGAATGCATTATCTGAAAGGAATGAATGAATGAATGAATGAATGTTGACACTGAACCTTCTCCTAACTTGGCTACATCACTTGCCTTGGCTAATCAAAACAGCTGGTTCTTCTCCCAGAAGGAATGCATTATCTGAAAGGAATGAATGAATGAATGAACAAACGAACAAACGAATGAATGAACGAACAAATGAATGAACGAACGAACGAATGAATGAATGAAAGAATGAAAGAATGAATGAATGAATGAATGAATGAATGTAACGAAATGTTGCCAATCAGCCTTCAGCATTTCTGGATGGAGTTACAATTGCCACTCAGGGTTCCTGACAAAGGACCTAAAACAAGTTTGCCATGTAAGAGAGCTGTGTTGCTAAAAATGCAGGCTGTTTCCTTGTAGGACCAGCACAGGAAGCTAGGATGTCAAGTTAAAAAGATACCCTATGCCTAGAAAGAGTGATCAGAACAAATTTATTTTATTTGTCCCTGATTAGCCACAAGCAGATGGAGATGGCCTTCATGCTCTTCCCCACCTTGTTTGACCTTGCTGCAGAGGTGGCACCATAAAATTAAGTATTGACTCCCCATTAGTCCATGACTTTCAATTCATTTTACAATCCTCAGGCTACTCTTCAGACTACTGCTCAGACAACATTCAAGAATATTAAGATTTCTTTCCACAAAACCCAGTCCTTCAGTTGCTAGAAAAATCAAGCAACATTCCTGTAATTCACTAACAAAGAAATCTCAATTGCAGAAGTAGGCTCCAGAGATTTTAAAACATTTTCACATTCCAAATTAATCACTGACATGTGCCAACTGGCAAGGATGTTTGTAATAAAATCACTTAGAAAACAATGTCAGGGGCTTTCTGACCACACTAAATGTCTATTCACATACAGAGTGAAAGAATTGTGGGTCTTCTTTTCTGAATATTTGATCTGTTGTTAGAAGAGCTTCAAGGCTTGCAGTACAAATCATTTTTACTGCATAATGAACATTCTAAGAGTTTGACTCCCAAAGTGAATTTCCATGTATTGGAAATATATGAAACATAATATTAGCATAGGTAATTGAGAAAAAAATAACTGATACTGCTCTGCCTTGGGGAAACATTTTTGCTAATTGTCCTTTCCTCCCACGGCATCATGTACGTGAGAAAATAAAGCTCTTAGGCACGGTAATATAAGAGAGTAATAGTTCTTTTGTTTATTTAGTTTGGAGCCTCTTGTTTTACAGCTTTGTGAAAACTTGGTTAAGACCAAAAACAATGCAAAGCAAAACAAAATCCATATAAGTTAGCATTGTTAGGGATTCCTTGTTCTGAAGTATTTGAATACATTGGAAACCAGAATAATCATAAGAATAAAACGGAATGGAACGCAACAGAACATAACAGAATGGAATACTTTATTGGCCAGGTCTGATTAGACACACAAGAAATTTGTCTCCAGTGCATAAGATCTCAATGTACATTGAAAACAACAAAGTAATAATAATGATAGTAACAAAGGATAATAATCAGAATATTGATACCAATAGAGAAGGTAGTGGAACAGATAAGAAGCAAATAATAATATTGCAGTCATACTACATGGGTAAATGTACTTAAACATAAGACAGAACTGTGAAAATTAAGTGTTCAGCAGAGTGATTGCATGGGGGAAGAAACTATCTTTGTGCCTAGTTGTTTTGGCATGCAATGCCCTACAGTGGCATCCTGAGGTGAGAAGCTGAAACAGTTTATGTCCAAGATGTGAGGAGTCTATAGATATTTTCTCAGTCCTCTTTCTGACCTCTGCAGTATATGGCTCCTCAAGGGAAGGTGAGCTGGCCTTCATGACATACAATCTACTTTTGGAGAGATTGCTAGGCAGGCCAAGTTCAATTTGACAGAATAATCCTTCAGAAGTGAGAAATGAAAGTTGTGTTTCACTCTTTTCTAGATTCAAAAATCCGTATGATTTGTTGGAGGTTTGAATCCAATAGCACTGACTCTTTACCACCTGATGACCTATTGACCACAAGTAATCCTTCTGCACTTTGTTACCAGCACGCTTGCACAGAGTACATGGTCTTGGATTCTTCTCTTTGTAGGACATAGGGAAATCAAGAGTGTTCACACACTGCAACCTCTTCTCCATGCTTAAATGATTATACATGAATGGACAGGACTAACAACCTGTAAAATGTTAGAGCCTTCCTTACAGGGTCTAGGACAACTATACCTGCCCAGATTGGCGTGGCCTCTGTCAACTCACTGCCACCAAATCATCGCAGGACAACTCAACAAGGCTAATTCACTGCAGGGAGAACTCGTGGGCAGCTGGAGGGAGACCTGTTGGGTGGGCAGAGCGCAGAGTGGTGGTGGCAGCTGGGGGTTTCCCATTTTCACAGCTTTGCCACCACTGCCATGGGCCATTTGGCAGCAGTGGCAGTGTTCAGGCTGTGCAGTGGTGGTGGGTGGAATGGGTTATGGGGAGGGAATGGCAGCTGGGCATGTCCTATTTTCACACATTCTGCCACCACCGGGGGGTTCCTGGAGATCTATGTGGTAGAGACAGCGGTGGTAGGGTGTGTGAATATGGGATGCCCCTGGCCTCCAAACGCTTCCCCACTGCCCTCCCACTGCTGCCATCCCCACTGAATGTCCCAAACACCACTGCAACAGGGATGTGGGGGGATGTGAAAATGGGATGTGCCCGGTCCAATTTTAAGTCATAATAATTAGTCATGGTATAGCAATAGCAATAGCACTTAAACTTATATACTGCTACACAATGCTTCACAGCCTTCTCTAAGCGGTTTACAGAGTCAGCCTATTGCCCCTAACAATCTGGGTTCTCATTTTACCCACCTCAGAAGGATGGAAGTCTGAGTCAACCTTGAGCCTGGTGAGATTTGAACTGCCAAATTGCAGTCAGCTGGCAGTCAGCAGAAGTAGCCTGTAGTACTGGACTCTAACCACTGCGCTACCGCAGCTCATATAAAAAGAAAACCAAATACAGCTAAATCTAGTTTTCACCAATACCAATTATTTCTCTTCTAAAGAAAGAAGTTTAGAAAGTATGTCTGCACTGATGAGGAAAATGTACACCTATATTGCTGCCTGAATAGAGCTGATGAAATATTATGCAATAGTGCGAAGTTGTGTCAGTTCAATAAAATGGGACCTCCAACTGTGATTTTTCTTTTCTTAAAAAAGTGTCATAAGCTATCTTAAATGCACCATTTCTACTTAAACAATATTATGTGGGCAAAACCATTCTTCGATGAAATTACAAGCCCTTATTGATGGCTAGGTGCATTATTGATCACAAGATAATAGATTTGGGAATGTCCCTCAGAATAATATGACTGCCATGCCTCCTTTTTGTTAGCAGAAGCTCATCCACATGACTAAGCTTAAATATGGATTGCCATGTTTATGGTGAGCTTTAAATCTAATGAACCAGCCTCCTGAAATTCTTTCTACAAATGTAGAAAGCAATCCATAGACCTCCTGCTGTACAGTCTAGTTTATGAACTTTTGTAGAACTGTGATTAATAAGGGTTTGCTTGTTTTGAGTATCCATAATCGGTCTAGCCAGAAGCATATTCTACCACATTCAGTAAGACTTGTTCCTACATCAGCATACTTAGGACTCCAGCTGAAGAATCGTTTCAATGATACCTTCCCATTTAATCATTTATTGATTTCTGGCCTATATATTGTATGATTTAGCTTTGAAAGATTAAAGAAAAACCCTTCCATCATTGTCTTTTCTTCTTTGAATCAATTATTGATTCACACCTTGGGTGACCCTGCTGGGAATATACTTGGTTCCTCTCTCATCTTTCTCAGGAACCTCCCCTCCAGCCTCAACGAAGCAACACAGCAGAACTTGAGGCAATTAGACAAGCATATTTCAGAGTTCATCTTTATTCTCCTTATTGCCCCAGGTGATCAGCAGACTTATAGGTGTGTCCAATGTAGCATTCTAACAATTGATCTAACTGCTGCCCTAGAACAGGACATCTTCTGATCATGGATGTCCAAAAGAGAAGGGGGAAATGATAAAATATGTTTCAAAATGAAAACTGTGTCTCCTTTGCGCATGCACTTCAACGTTGCATGGACATTTGTAAGGGGCAGAGCTTTCATCATGATACAAGTGATGAATTGACCAATAAATACAATAAATAAATAAATAAATCAAATAAATAAATAACACACATTTTGTGATTCTGATGAAATCTCGGGATTCTGTGAATCTCCATGAATTAACTGTTGTTACTTATTTCCAAATTGCTTTCCATTTGCTCGTATCAGAGGGCTAAGACTAATTAGTCTTTTTTTTTTTAAATAATAGGGACAGTGAGATTGAATGCAACAGAATAATAATTTCCCATCAGAGGTTTCTCACACAATACTTTTAAAATTGCATAAGAAGACTATGAAATTTCCTTTTTACGACCCTGTAATCCCTTAATTTGGGATAGAGTCTGGGCAACTGCATGGAGCTGAACATTTAATGGCCAGATGCCCTTCCTGACGCCACACAGAGTTTGTAGCAGATATTTTTTATTTGTACCCTGAGAGAGAAACCTTTGCTGCTACCTAGGGTTGAATTCTCAACCTTCCAAGTGGGAGGCAAGAGTCTTCACCACTAGGCCACCTAGGTGGCGCAGTGGTTAGAGTGTTGAACTGCAGGCCACTTCTGCTGATTCAATCTAGCGGTTCAAATCCCA
>JANHFL010004139.1:265988-277100 GCA_032468155.1 Oxyrhabdium leporinum
CATGTAGTCGTAGTAAAAACCAATAATGATTTGAGGAAATGATATATTTTTATCTGTGCGCCCGGAACTGGAGCTAAGACATCACCCCAACCCCAAAACCATCTTCAATGAGAGTGCTGTATAACTGGGCATCACCATAATTAATTGGCTAACCACTGAAAACAGAACATTCACAGAGTACTTCCACTCTTTGTCATTTACAACAGTTCATACATATTATCAAGAAAACCAGAACCATTCATTATAGTGACAGAACCCCCAGATGACCAAATGGCACCTGAAGAATGGATGATCAAGCAGAAGAAGCCCTCGCAGCATGAGCAAGAAGACAAAGCTGTTGAAATTCTTGGAACTAACATGAGAATTCAAATTCAGATATAAGCAAGGCTTTGAATAAGTTAAAGAACTACTATGGGTGATTTTACAGCCCTTGATTAACAGCCACAACATTTTCATCTACAGTTTCGATGACTGTACTAAGCAGGATATTTTTTATTAGAGCTTGAACTGAATTGGAAATACTTTTGACAAAACTGAAGCCAATGGATTGTTTAATTTCCTCTAATCTGTCTTTTTTAACCTAACTAGATCAGGGTTTTTTTGCTAAATCTCTCTCCCTCTCCCTCCCCCCCTATCTCTCTGTCTCTGTCTCTGTCTCTGTCTCTCTCTCTTCTATCATTTTCTCTCTCTCTCTCACACACACACATACAAACATAAGTCTTCTAGTATTGTAACTTGTAGTATACATTTTGCTTCATATCTAGACTTTAAAAATCATAGACCCAGTCCTAGTGAAATGTAATAAAATCTAGAATGCACAATATATTTTGTGGGAGCTACTAAAAGCTCTAGTACTTATATATTGCATTTATTTGCAAAGCCAGTATAACTTATCACTGATTAAATTTTATGTTGACGAATCATTGCAGTTCTAAACACTAAATCCTGCTAATAGAATAGCATTCTTTATTGGTCAAGTGTGATTGGACGCACAAGGAATTTGTCTTTGGTGCATAAACTCTCAGTGTACATAAAAGATATAAGTGATAAATCATGATCATAGTCATCATAAATACATTCATCATGAATCATCAGATACAACACTTAGTGATAGCCATAGGATACTAAATAAGCAATCAAATCATACTAGGAAACTAAATAACAATATAAATCATAAAGATACAAGCAACAAGGTTATAATAAGTAGAAAGGAGATAGGTAATAGGAAGAATGAGAAGCATAATAGTAATACAGTCTTAGTAAATAGTTTGACAGTCTTTTGGGAATTAGTTGTTTAGTAGAGTAATGGCATGCAGGAAAAACGTGTCTAGTTGTTCTGCTGTGCAATACTCTATAACATCGTTTTGAGGGTAAGTTGAAACAATTTATTTCCAGGATGTGAGGGGTCTGTAGATATTTTCACATCCCTCTTCTAATGAATGGTACATCAAAAAGATTTATTTATATGTAACACAATAGACTAACTTCTGTCTTTCAAAAATATCTCAGGCTATCGTAATAGAGGCTGATATTAAAGATGTTTTCTTTCAAATTCAAAAATGTCATCTCTTCTTCATCTTCCATTTACTGTTAGTGTTATCTGATGAGGAATGATATTAGATTCATTTTATACACATCATGAAGAACACATACTACTGAACTGTTACTTGAGACATTGTATCATAGAATAACACTGAATTGTGCATTGTACTTTAGCAGTTAATTTGGTAAAATGCATTTGCAGTCTCAGTAGGCAGTGTAACTTTGCATTAGTATTAAAACTTTCTTCTTCTATATAAAAGGATTTAGGCATTCCAATTCCTTTTTATTGTGCTTGAAGACAAATATTCTATAGGCCTATGGAAATAAACTGTAGCAACTTTAACATACATGTAATAAAACAATATGAGTCTAGAGAGGGACAATTTAGCTTTCTTTGCAAAGTGTTTATGACCATTATTGAATCATTTAATCTGTTCAGCATATGGATTTTCCCTGAATATACTATTCTACACCATTCAAGAACACTTTATGAAACATTTTTAATTGTTAGTGACCTTCAGACAGATAAAAGCATAACTTGGTATGATATTTTTTTAAAAAAAATCAATTTTGGGATAGGTTCAGGTGCTTAGCAATTGCACACACAGAATGGCCTTCCAGATTAAGTAGCACCAAAACTAATTCATTCCCAGCTATTCTCTAATCATAATTCTTACGATTTCAGAAATAAATACTTGTTCAGTCTTACTTATAATAAGAATTACTGTAAAGGAATCTGTACTTGGATCCAGCATTCAGTTATTTTTTTGGATGCAGTTTAGGAGATAACCAGATGCAATTTGAATATTAGATTCAAAAATGGAAACAATGATTTAGACTGGACATTTCAGACTTGAAGGCAGTAAGATGAAATTTGGACCTATTTCATCTGATCTAACAGTTCAGTAAAAGTTTTACCCATAGGCTAAGATGGATATGCATAAAAAGGCCTATAGTTCCTTACTTTCCTGTACTATATATTTTCATGTATGTACTATATATTTTCACATATATAGTAAACTAAAAATCATTGGATATTATATAAAATAGTTTAACAGCAAGCCCACTCCTGAAGTGAAGACAATTTAGTGTAAGCAAGATAGCGCTAGATAAGTAGCTGAAAGGGAACAATATTTTTTCAATAGAATTATAGAGAGACACAGAAATTATCAGAGCTACTTTACACCAGAGAAACAAGTTCTGAATCAAGATAACAATAAAAGGGGATAATAGAGGATGACCAAATATCTGTAGATAATTACTGTATCTATCTATAATTCTATGTTAAAAATACTCCTTGTAGGGACTAGTCCAGACAGTCACCAACACTCAAGACTACTCAAAGAATGGATATAGATAGACAGATAGATTGATGGATCGATAGATGATAGATAGTACATGTGTGTGTGCGTGTGTGTGTGAGAGAGAGAGTATTAGTTTTCTGCTTATGTTATCAGTATAGTTTATCTGTGGGTGATTTGTGCAAAAGTGGTGCTGACAAAACAAGCCTATTCATGAACTTACATAACTATGTAAACTCATGTAAATACGGCTGCTATTTCCAAAAGAGAAAGAAATAAGGAAATCAGCTTTGGAAAAAAAAAAAAAGTTGCAGTCTCATTTGAACTGACAGTTCTGTTGTTCCTTTGCGTGCACGAGTAAACCCCTGGTGTAAACAACATTGTTTTGTGCAAGTTGGCCATGTTCCTTTGTTGGCTCTGACCTCAGATTTCTTTTCTTCTCGAGCTCATTCAGTGCGAGTCTGTCTGCTTTCAATCACGCTGCCATTAAAGCATCAAGGATTCTGAGCTGATGTTCTCTAAAGGGAGATTGCAACTCCAATAAACAGTCTGAGAAGAAAAGGGCCCAGGGCATCCATATGACAGAGGAGACAAGAGGCAGACAAAGGTGAGAAATTAGAAGAAGTCCTAAAGGCAGCATTTACATCTTGGCACAGTGCCATGTCAATGTGTGACTCAGTCTGAGAGCAAAAGATAATGAGGACAAGTTGACATTCAGGAGGAAATGAAGGAAGGAAGAAAGCCCCACCAGTAAGTGAAACAGCATATACATTGAATTTGTTCCATAACCCTCAGACAAAGACAGCCCTTTTCGTCTCCAGCAGTTTATCCATCGGTCCCATTAACCTTAGCTGAAATAATGAAGTAAACTTTTACTGAATTCCTTTTTTTAAAAAAAATCTTATTAAGCAACAAACCACGCGGACCGTTCATTGTTCGTCCTCAGTGAGAATTGTGATGACTGCTTTTTGTTAGTGTGGGTTGTGCATTGCCCCTGAGACTTGGCTTTGCTTTGTTTCCACTAACCTTAATTTCCCTACTGCCAGACCGCCCACCGAAAATCCACTGCTCCGATTCTTCTGCTTCTTCTTTGAATGTATGTCTTCTCCTACCGTGCCCCTAGATACTATTCCGGCTTCAAAGGAAGTCATTTTAACAAGCTTGAAGTCAAATACGCAACAGTTTGCAATGACCAGACAAAACTACTTGATGAAAGGGAGAATCAGAGCTATTTAAAATAACCCAATGTCTGGATCCTTTTTAGCTGCAGTCATGAGAATGATAAATTGCACACAAGCTAGCTGGGAAGGAAAAGGTTAGCAAAGCAGGGGTACATAATAAATGAACAGAGGGCAGAGGGAGGGATTGTAACATTTAATTGACAACAAAAGAACTAGACAAATGATTCTTGGCATAATCTGTCAAAATATCCTTCAGTCTTTCCTCTGTGGGAGGTTTCCCTCCACCAGCTCCACATGCCTGCCATCTTCCTGTGACTTGGGTGCCACTCCTGTGCCAAACCCAACAGGAGGAAAAAGGTTGGGTGTGAATAATAATAAGCAACAGGTTGGGAGCTGGTAACTCCTCAGAGCTCCATAAGGAACGGAAGCAGCAAATCAATAAAATTTTCACTGAGTAAAAAAAGAAGAAAGGAGAAGGACTTGGGAAAGAGGAGATTGGTTTTATTTCTTTTCCTGACATTAAGACTGTTGCCTGCCTCAACCAACCATACAGATAGTGTTACAGTTGTAGGACAGATTTTGCCATCAACATCTAATCATGTGAGTCAGTTCACAGTATCTCCATATGAGTGTGCTTTGTACATGCACAAAAACATAATGTGTACTTGAATAAAACATGTTTTTCGACCTGTGGTTCATGTCCCTGTTTCACTCACTGCTTTTTAAGGCAAAAGAGTAGCCTGCTTAGAGTCAGGAAAGGGAGGAAGGAAAGAAAAGAAAGACCTCAAGCAACATGATGGAAGTATGGGGTAGTAGTAGTGGATGAAGTTGGAGCATAAAACCCATTCATAGGGAGGACAGTGTCTCTACTGTAGCCTTCACAATGTGGTAGATTAATCCCATCATCTCCAATTGATGTGACCATTTGGCATATTACTGTGGTGGAATGCATTCTGGATTCCCAGGAGGGAGGGAAACAGGGCATTCCAAAGGACCAAGAGATAGCTAAACTTGGAAAGATAGTTAAGGCAGCTTCTCCCTAGTGGTTCTCAGAGTATATGTTTAATGGTGCATGTAGTCTGCTTAAGTTTGGCAAGATTTCTGGTTATACGTGAGGAACCATAAAGGAAACTGCATAGAACCTCAGCATGTCTTTCTTGATTTTGGAGCCTGACAATTTCATGTCCCACTGTTGAGATGAATACTTTATTTAGGGATGTAAGCAGCTGGAGAAGTAATTTTATGATCAGTATAGAAGTAAATATAAGTAAATATTGGCTCTTGAGCCTGGGCCCCCGTGTATGTAATGAAACCCATGTCCTGGCTATGCTGAGGAATTTTGTGTTTTTTGTGAGTGTTTTATTTTTGGCTTATTTTTAGCAACTGCATCTACCTTTATTTTAAAACCGTGGCCCAAGCAGAGCTATATATGTGGGATGGCTGGCCATATGAATCAAATACATGAATAATGACATATATAGCCAGTCTGGCACAGTGATTAAGATGCTGGACTATGACTGGTGAGACCTTGATTCAGATCCATCCTCAGCCATGAAAAGCCACTGGGTGACTTTGGACCCAATCAGGCTTTCTTGGCCTAAACTATCTCCTAACATGGAACTGATAAAATAGAAGGAACTCCCTTTGTAAGCTCGTGGAGAAAAGGTAAGATTTTTATTTAGTAAAATGCTTGCATCTAATTTTTTAATTATTTTTTTTAAAGTCACATTACAATTAATAAAACCGAATTATAATTTGCTTTAGTGAGCCAGCTAGGTGTAATGGTTAAGACACCAAGCCGAAAACCGGGTGATTGTGAGTTTTAGTCCTGCCTGAGGCAAAATGTAAGTTGTGTAACCTTGGGCCAATCACTTTGTCTCAGCTCTAAGAAGGAGGCAATGGCAAACCTTGCCAAGAAAATTGCAGGGACCGGACCAGGCAGTCTCCAAGAATTAGATGGGATTGAATGAAGGAAAGGAAAAAAGAAACAATTTACTTCATGGAAACTGACAAGTGCTGCTTTTCTGGGTAGCTCTCTTTCTGTCTGTGCTTGCCTTTACTATTTAGGAAGAAGTCAGAGATCTCCCATGTAGATAGACAGGTATTCGTTTGCTGATAGAATGATGGGGTTTAATATGACTGGGAAAAACAGACATCTTGTGAAATATATTAAAGAAGAAAGACGGTGAGTGGTAAAGATTGTAGGGATGAGTGCATGAAAAAGGCAGGGGTTGCAGAGCAAAACAAAGGGAATGGCAGACCTGAAGAGGACTGAGTGAAAAATCAAAAGAGAGACCGAATGATATAAAGAGGGTGTTGGGGGAGGGGGAAAACTTTGCCCAAAGGAGGAAAGAAGCAGATCATGGCTGAGGTTGCTTGTAGTTCCAGTTTTCCAAACACAGCTCAGAGCTTCCTACTGTAAATCTTATTGCAGAAATCCAATGATATCTTTATCGTTTTTTCACACCTCCCAAAGATATAGAATAGCCATAGTGTTCCTCCAAGCAACTTGACATATTAACAACTGCAAACAACTTGACATGCACCTTAAAGGTCCTGACTGCCCCCAAGCAACAAAAACAGGCTGAAAAACACTTAGATAAATGGAGACAAAATACTTTGAAATGCTCCCAGTCTCCCCATTTTATTAATTTAAGGCCACTGATTCAGGCTGATACCTAACCTGGAGACTTCCCATGTGCCCAAATAATGTATTTAGAGGAGCCATGTATGTGCATACATCTACTTTATAGAAGCCAACTTTTTTTTAAAGGGCAGGAACATAACAGAAAATACTTATTGGCGACAGGAAGGGCATCCAGCCAATAAACACTCAGCTCCTTTCAGTTGCCCAGATTCCACCCTGCAAGGGATTATGGGGTCGTTAAAAGAGGATGATGATGATGATAACAAAAAATACGTATTGAATAAATGACTATTAATTAAAATGAATTGTCTACATAGTAAACCACCTTTTAAACAAAATTGATCCCAACAGCTAATCTCAACCATTCTCTACATTGGATGTCTGGGATGTCGAACTAAAGATGGCTCCAGTTCAACATTTCTCATTGACTCTTCTTCTTGGTACAGATAAACAGTCAGTGAGAAGACTAGAATTTCCTTGGTGTGTTTTAGTTCATTTTCTTCTCCCTCTTTACTGGTAGTCAAACTTTCACCCTGGAGTTCTAATCACTCCTATTTTGTGCTCAAGTGGGTGCTAGGAATCAAAATGTAAATGCTGATCTCTGTGTGTGGGTTTGCTTTAAACTTCAATGTTAAGGCTTCTATCTTCCTTAATATGTACTGCACAGTCCAGGAAGGCCAGACTGTTTTACTCAACATTTTCCCATATGAACAATGAATCTCCCCATGGAGTTAATGTGTGGGGCGAAGTCTTTCACCTTCTAAGCAGGTCCTCCTAAGTTATCTAGGGAAATTGATTTATCCTTAGCATTAGTTTTTGACCATGATTCTAAGTACACCTAACCCTAACTTTAACCCTATCCCTAGATTTATTTTCGTTGGCAATGGGATTTTCCCATGTGGTTTACTGTACATCATAATCCACTCTGAATGAAAAGGTTACTGTTTCTGTTAACTGTTACTTTCCTTAAAAAAAACTATTAAGAATCTATCACTATCAATAGTTTTTAGTCATGATTCCAAGTAGACATAACCCTAACCCTTACCCTAACCCTAACCCTAGATTGATTTTCATTGTCAGTGGGATTTTCTCATATAATTGACAGTGCATAATAATGTACTCTGAATGAAAACCTATAACTGTTACTTTCCTTAGAAAAACCTCTAAGAATCCATCTGTCACATTAATTTTAGGGCCATGATTCTAACCCAGACCCTAGCCATAACTCTAACCCAGGGGTCTGCAACTTTAAACACTCAAAGAGCCATTTGGACCCATTTCCCACAGGAAAAAAAATGCACAGGGAGCCACAACACCTGGGTGGGAGTGGCCAACTCGATGTCACTCACTCCCACTCCCACCCAGTCACATGACCCCCCCTAGCCACACCTACCTAGCTTGGCCCAGCCTCGGCTTTCAGAGAGAGAGAGAGAGAGAGAGAGAGACAGAGAGAGACACAGAGAGAGACACAGAGAGAGAGAGACACAGAGAGAGACACAGAGACATAGAGAGAGAGGGGGAAACCGGCTGATGGGAAAGCATCTTTGGCAAGGGCGCTCCGGCTTTCTCCAAGCCTGGCCCCTGGAGTGGGCGTGTGAGGTTTGGCAGGGCCAGCCCTTGTCCCACTGCCCTGAGCGTCTTAAAGCTGTGGCTGGGTGCTGTGGACCCATCCTCCTTTCCGACATCCCCCTCCTCCGAGATCCCATTCCCACCCTTCCAGCCCTCATGTTAGTGAGGCCAGAGTTGGTTGCAGCTAGATCGGGCCAGTGTCTCGGGGCAGAGAGCAGCTTGCGCGTCTCCGCAAGCAACAGAGGCACGCCCAGAACTAACAAGGGCTGGAAGACGCTCCAGCAAGAGTGAGGCACTGGAGAATCAGTTGTGGCCACTTCTCCATCCTCAGCCATCACCCTTACCTTCTCAGGCCAGGCGAGTGGGGGAGGTCGAGGGGCGGGACCAGCCAGTGATGGGAGAGGGAGCCACAGCAGAGGGCCCAAAGAGCAACACATGGCTCTGGAGCTGCAGGTTGCTGATACCCACCCTAATCCTAGATTCATTTCCATTGGTAATGGGATTTTCCCACGTACTTTACTTTTCATCATAATCAAGTCCAAATGAAAAACTGTAACTCTTACTCTGCTTAGAAAACTGGTATGAATCCATCCCTAGTATTAGTCTTTGGCTATCCTTCCAAATAGACCTAACTATGTCCCTAACCCTATCTTTAACTATAATCATTGATCCATTTTCATTGGCAATGGGATTTTGCCATGTAACTTACTGTGTGTCATAATCAACTCCCAACTTTAAGCTATAATGGTTATTTTCCTTAGAAAACCTATAAGAATCCATCCCTCACATTAGTTTTAGGCCATGATTCTAAGTAGACCTAACCCTAACCCTAACCCTAACCTTAGATTATTTCCATTGGTAATGGGATTTTCCCATGTAGATTACTGTATGTTATAATAATGTCCGAATGAGAAGGTGTAACTGTTACTTTTCTTAGAAAACCAATAAGAATCCCTTCCTAGCATTAGTTTTTGGCCATGCCTCCAAGTAGTCACAGGATTCCTGAGTCAATGCCTGAGCTGTATTCTTTTGGACCTTTTAGTTTCTTTTTTCCCTTAGGGATCCACCTGGCTGAATATATGTCCTTGAAATAATTTCCACGTTGTTATTATACACAGTGGACTAATAATACATTGTCTTCTAAGAACACCGCTCGGTACTTCTCTCTTCTATTTTTTTCTTAACTAGAAGAAAAACTTGCATACAACTCTTTTATGTTTCATTATCAGCTATATGTATGTCACCTATATAGAAAGCTGGAATACTGCAGTCAGGGTTAAAGCGGTCACGCAGCATTAATGCTTGTCACCCTGACTGAACTGATTATGGATTTAGCCTGATTGGATTGGTTACTGGATTGGTTACTGAAATTTGCTTTTTCTGTCGACTGGATCAAATGTTGGTTCTTGTTCCTCACTTAATATACACTCCAATGAACCTGGTTATCTATTGCTACTTTAAAATGTAGGCTGTTAACTTCTTTGACTTTTTTCTTCTTCATTTGTATGCAGTCAGATTTTTCAGTAGGTAGCTGATTATTCATTTATTTTGTATCACACATGATACAGTGTGATTGTTTCAGTATCTTAAAACCTTTTGAGAGCCTGAAGAGATTAGACCTAATTAATCACAGCTTGATTATCTGTACTGTCCTGCCATGTGGTAAGAATTTTATCATTTATGAATTATAAGTAAATGATAAAATGTCATTAGCAAACACAACATTGCCTTAGCTAGTTGTTTATCTCCACACAATCTGAGTTGCATGAGGGCAGGATCATACTTCCTCATCCCACAACATCACTGTAACATGCATTCAACCCTCCCAAATGCTATCAGCCAAGTGTGGAAGTGTCTGAAGGATAGAATGGGTAAAGCTGTTTCAACAGAGTAAATCTCATGTTTCAAGAGTGCCAATCTTTTTGCCAATGTAGAAATGATACCGGAAAGAGGGAAAGAGGACAGGTTTGAGAACTGTCAAGTTCTTAAGTAATTCTTCAAGTAGGCAAATGTTATTGGAAAGGTATTTGAGAGTACCTGCATTAAGAGAAAGTTAAAGAAAATTACGCACAAGTTTAAAGAAAAAATATTCTATAAGGGTAGTCTGGGGGGGGGAGGGATCTAAATTCAATACATTAATACTTGATACTAAATTTAAGGCTTCCGGCTGTGATTCTGGTGGCGTCAAAGGCGAGGACCATGAGCTCCATGGCACTTGTCCAAGCTCTCCCTGTCAGAGGGCTCCGAAAGGAACCATAGCCACCCTGTAGGGATGGTTAAGTAAAGGGGGGGGTGCCTTGCAGGTTGAGGAGAGCCACATCTCTCCTCCCTGACTTGCAAAATTCCCCTCATCCGAAGACGAGGAGCAGTGGCAGTCAACATGGCTGCCATGAAGTTGGGGACAGCCAGAACACCTAAGAAAGTTCAGGAGTGAAGAGAACAGAGATTGTTCCTGGGTGAGATAATTTCGTTTTTCTTTAAAAATTACCCCAAGGAAAACAAAAACAAAAAATCCTAGAGAAGAGATTCCAAAAATATAACTGCTTAAGCGGCAAAAGAAAATATTTTTGATATAAGAGATCTATACTGAAAAGTCAGCAAAGAGCACCATCTACTGACGAAAGGAAAAATGACTCCTGGAAATTTAGAGGAGGATGGCTGTGACTTTTAACTGTTTATTGCCTGTTTATTGCCTTACGTTCACCAGAGGTGGAAATAAGAAAGACATTTTATAAAAGAGACTCTGGGAAGCTAGAATAAAAGACTAAAACCACAGAGCAGACTTAAAGAACTTGGAAAATACCTTGGACTAACAGAGTATTGAGTAAATGCTGGAACTGGCTCATTTAAATAATTGACTTTGTTTTGCAAG
>JANHFL010004139.1:295785-307365 GCA_032468155.1 Oxyrhabdium leporinum
AGCTGTGAACCGCCCCGAGTCTTCGGAATGGGGCGGTATATAAATACAAAAATAAAATAAATAAATAAATAAAATAAACCAGCAGACCAAACTGTCTCTCTCTCTTTTCCTTTTTTTTCTCTCTAAAAATAGTGAAAAAAGTCTAAAAATAATGGAAAAAAGGCTCATGCAGGCAGGAGAAGGCTCATAATGCTCGTAGTAGGAAAGACCCAGCAAAAGAGGTAGTCCTCGACTTACAACTGTTTGTTTAGTGACCGTTCAAAATTACAACGGTACTGAAAAAGTGACTTATGACCGTTTTTCAGACTTACGACAGTTGCAGCATTCTTGTGGTCACGTGATCCTAATTTGGATGCTTGGTATCGATTCATATTTATGACGCTTGCAGTGTCCCGGGGTCATGTGATCCTCTTTTACGACTTTCTGACAAGCAGTCCATGAGAAAGTCAGGTTCGCTTAACACCTGTGTTACTAATTTAACAATCATTCACTTAACAGTTGTGGTAAGAAAAGTCATAAAATGGGGCAAAACTCACTTAGTGTCTCACTGAGCAACATAAATGTGGGACTCAATTGTGATCGTAAGTCGAGGACTACCTGTACTCAATTTCCATGAGTAGTTGAACTTATCAACGGCAATTAGGTGGAATGAAGATCTCTTCCTCAAATGAGTTTTAGCCTATTTTTCAACTGGTAAATCCCCACACGAACCTTGAGTGGCACGCCATCTTTGCTGAAGCCTCCACTTCTATCGTAAATTCAACAAGAGGCAAAGTATGGGAGCTGGCCGCATCAGCCTCTCTCTCTCCTGGTTTCAAATGGCCTTCTGTAGGCCTAGCAGTTTCTCAAAAGAATATTCAATTTGCATAGGTGAGGAGACTAAGTAGGACTAAGTAGGACCTAAGACCAGGGAAGATCTTCAGAAAGTGTCAGTCAGGTGTACCTCAGGTAAGTGTCTCTATGGAGGCCAGGGGTCTGTTCTCTCCTATGTCCCAAAACAAAATATTCATGAGGTGTCCTGAAATCAGAAGAAAGGAAGAGAGCCCACCATAGGATGAAATGGCCACAATGTAGTAGGTTTGGGGTGACAGCAAAGCAACAGCAGGAGGATACATTATAAAAATGTTCATTAGCTTTTGTGCCAAGGTTAGCAGAAATGCGAGGACGTGCTCACTGAGACTTCATTTTAAAATACCCTTTCTTTTTTCCAACTTAATCAACAAATGTTGCTTAGCTGAGCACCAATAAAAAATCTTAAATTATTTGATAAGCAATAATCTCATAAAATAGCACATTCAGATACACACATCCAAATTACCAGGGCAGCTGATAAATAGTGTATTTATATAACCACTAGAAAATTTGCTCCTTATCAAGACTGCATTAGCTCATAAAATACACGTTCTATTTTTTGAAAAGTAAAAGTAGATTGGCTTGCTCTTTTCCCTTTCTTAGACTTCAGTATATTTGGGAATGTAAAAGTGTACTTTGATTCAGGCATACTGCAGTGCTTTATAGAACACTAATGAGAAACCTTCAAAAATATTTGAAGTCAGCACTGCATCAAAATTCATAATCTACATTTTTATTGACCTTAAACACAGCGGGTATAGCTATATCAAATTTGTTATGTGCACAAATAAAACTGGAAAGCGGTAGAATCAATTTCTTCAGTCTATGCTTAAAAGATAATAGATTTTTTTTTAAAGCTTCAGGAAACAATGAAAGAATATATTCAGTCTTGAGGAAGGGGTGTTCAGATACAATATGGTGAACAGGGAAGGTCAAAACAACATTATGCCTGGTTTATTTAGGGTGACAGACTATTAAACTCCAAAGGCTAACATATCACCTTAGAGTTCGTTGTGGTGCAGTTGGCTCTCAGGGATACATTTAAAAAAAAATAAAAAATAATTCTGTTAATTACATCTAGACAAAAATACTAAAACAACACCCCACCCCCCCAAGAGAAAGAATATGATATTTACAACAGCTAAATGGATCAGAATCCATTAAGACATTGTTTCCCAACTGCGATGACTTCTACAGAAATTGGACTTCAACTCCCAGAATTCCTCACTCAGGGTGACCATTCCTGAGAATTCTCGGAGTTGAAATCCAGCCAGTTAGAAATTTCACAGGTTGGGAAGTTCTGGATTAAGGAGTGTCAGCCTTACATTATGTAACATCCTAAGGCCTCAGAGGCACTGCTAACCCTCACAGCTTTGAATACAGACCACACACTTCCAAAGATTGTCACAGAAGAGGGACAAGTATGAAATTCATGGCATGAGACTTATTGTCAACATTTAATGTTAATTGCATTGAATTTGATATTATTTATATTTCAATTGAGTTGATATCCAAATACCACCCAATGCTTTTAGAAGGATGCTCCACTGGTATTATATTTTACATTTTGACTTTCCTCAAGATGACTTCCTGAAGTCCCCCTTTATTTTATCCCCACTACAGAAAATCTGGGTGATCAGTTGGGTTAAAGAGAATGACTGACCCAAAGACAACCAATGAGTTTCCTTGAGTGAAGCTCAACCTTAATTTGGGGTTCTCTTAATCACCAAGTGGTCACATACAGCTGGAATCACCATATGTTTGCTGGAAAATACACTGACCAGATAGCTTTTGACTGCTATTTAGCCTCTGAATGTAGATTTGCAGCCCAGATGTGCTTGCAAACTGGCTGCATTGCTTTTTTTTTCATGAAAAAGAATATATTTGTACGGAAAGGAAACACAAAGTATTACATTAGGATTTGAGAACTAAAATCCCGTTGTCGAAGAAAATATTTTTACTTTCGACATTTGCGATATCATGTTAAGAATTCGAGCCCACTGAGCCGTATAATAAAAAGATTGCTCAATGTTGCAAGATATAAACAGAATTTTATATAAGAGGGACTGCTTGTCAGTGCTGGCTGATAGGATATTTCCTGTCACTAAACAGGACGTGTTTGGTTTTTTTTTCTTTTTCTTTTGGAAGAAATGTTTGGATATTATTTCAGGCTTTTGACTGATTGACTGATTGGTTGGTTGGTTGATTATGTTTCATAAAATTGATAAACTGCTAGTAATTACACAGATTTTTCTTAAGAAAGATCTATACACAATCTCATCCTTTATGCTTCCCATACGTGCACCAAATGTGGCTGCAACCTCCTACCTCTTCCACATTACAGACATCTCAAGGAAGCTAAATTCTTAGATAACGTGTCTGAAGTATGATCATTTGAGCATGGTCATCTGTGCCTCAAACAAGAACTCTGAATTGCTTTGTTCTATGCTCCAGTTGTTTGTCAGGAGTCTTCCCGAACACCAACATTCAAAGACGTCAGTAGTACTCTACCCATCCTGCTTCTTTAAAGTCCAACTTTTGCTTCCATAGAATATCACAGAGAAAATCATTGCCTGATTGATTCTGATCTTGGTAGGTTCCGATCTGAATGTATTTTCATAGATGCTGTACCAAATGCTATCCTCTGGCGTATTTCTTGCCTGCCCGTTCCTTTACGTTGGTAGTTAAACGTAAAAAAACAGAAGCTACCCATTACTTCATGATCTTAATTTTTAATTCTAATGCTGGTTGCTATACCTCTTTGATTAGTTTGGCATTTATATTTAATCTTAGTCCTGTTATTTACTCTGCTGTTTGACTTTCATTACTGGAGCGTGCAGATCATTTGCATTTTCAGCTAATATCATCAGCATCATTCAGGTTATTGATATTTCTTCCTCCTGTTTTTCAGCCGTGTCCTTCTTCTTCTAAGCCAACTTCCCTTAATATATATTTTGCATATAGGCTGCATAAGGGGATAATATGCAGCTTTGCCTTACTTCTTCTGCCCCTGTTCTACCTGCACTGTGGCTTCCTGACCTGTGGATTAGTCTCACTTGCGCCTCTATCTCTTCTATATCTCTTCTGAAGAAAATGAAACTCAGTGTACCAGTCCAACTGGGTGCAAGTGCCCCTTGCATATTAAATTGCTCACACGTTTATTGACAGATGACTTGAGGCAGTCATAAAGTCGTCTTTAGATAGAATTCAGGCTCATTTACAACAAGTCATATCTGTAATTCATAGATGCACAGAATGGCAAAATCGTAGGTTTGGAAGGTGTTTTGGTGATCTTCTAATCCGGCTCAATGTCCAGGCCAGGAATCCTGACTGTCCCAGACAAATGGTTGTCCAATGTTTGTTTGAAAACTTCCACTGATGGAAGTTATCATTTATAATTCAGCCCTTCCACCCTTTCAATTCCAGGAGGTATGCTAAAACTCACACTGATCATTGGTTGCTGTTTCTATCAACCATACTTGATTTTATCAACTTCAGCTGCAGTTTACTGATTTTCATTCATTCCACTATGCTTCCATCCAGATAAATTTCCTACACACACTATCTATCTTGATTCAGGTGGAAAGAATACATAGAACAAGGGGTCATCTGCATATCAATGTTTATCCCTCTTCCCAAGAACTGAAATATAGCCCAGACTGACTAACATTAAATATCAATATGTGATTTGAACTATATTTGATCAAAAACCCATATTATCCAGTATAATGCTTTAAATCGTGGTCAGACAGTTATGGGGAACTCACAAGAAAGTTGTGAAAATATTGGTCCTTCTCCATGGCTGACCTCTCTTCTAAAAGAACTGCTATTCTGTGGCATGTTCTTTTTAGTTATTGAAGCTAATTGCCATTGACAAAATGTTGTTCATAAAATAGTCAAAGATATCACTATCACATCTTGACATAATGAATTTCTAAAACTAAACATAGGCGATGTAAAGACATATTTTTTAAAAACTAAACTGCTGTGCTCTAGCAAGATGGTTCTGTGCTGGTTGACTTGGAAATATGCCCAGTTGTATTCAGTGAGATTGATTCCCATCTTATTAGTCATACAATTTCAGCCTTAACCCAACCTGTGTTTTAGAACTGCCACTAATACTGACTGTAAAAATCAATGATCCGAATCACAAACTAATTTTGGGTATTCTACGGTGACTTGCTTAGCTATTGATTGCAAAATACAGTCTAATCTATAAAGAGAACTTACTTGGTTCATGTAGCACACAGATCTTGGCTATATAAATGTACTACACAGACTCCTTGTCAGGCTATTCGATCGAATCCAAATTAATTTAACTGAAGATTCACTGATGTAACTTAGTGGTCAGAGAAATGGGGGAATTTTAGCAGACATTCTGGAAGAGCAAGACAGGTAATTAATGCAAACGTTTGAAGGAAGAAATGTGCAAACCAGTTCCCTATTCGTGAATATCAAAAATCTCTCAAGTTACCAGTCCTTTTGGACAGCCCAAGAAGTCCCTACATCATTAACTTTTCATGCTTTGCATGTCTTGTCTTGTGACAGTAGCATAAAAGATCTAATGGAAAATGGCAACAAAAGAATTCAGAGTTCTTGCTCGAAATGCATTTTATAGGTAGAATAACGAAAAAGGAATAGAAAGAATGCAAGCTCAAATGTCTTAAATATATGTACATAACAATAAAGGAACAGTGGGGGAAGTGGGCAGTGATGACATGAGGCATACATGTTGGAGAGGGAGGGGAGACATAATAATCAAGGACAATTAAGAGGAAAAAAATACCCTACAGAGAGTAAATAGTATGTCAGATAGCATAGAATAGTCCAAATCTAATAATCTATGCAAGTCTCTACTTCATATAACAAAGTCAAACATTAGATACTGCATGCATCCATGAAAATCACAAGCAAACTGGAATCAGGCAAGATGACATTAATAGTCTTCTGCAAAACTAGGCTATATATATTCCTTAAAGGAAGACCCTTTCAGAACAAGTAGAACTCAATCTCCAAGTTTTTCATTTTTAAAACATAATTGAAACCTAAAGTATAATATTTGTTCTTGAGCTTCAAGTTCCTTTTGCCATCATGACTTCCAGAACAAATACATTTCTTTAATCTCAGTATTTGATTGAAGTTCTTATAAAAGTAGATAAATTGAATTTTACTAGGTCAGCAATAGCAAGATATAGCTTGGTAGTTCTTTGCTTATCGTACATTTTCTCCTTAATAATTTCTTTTGTTATCATTCTCTCAAAAATGGTTGTTTAAAATATTATTTCAGAATAAAATATACTAAAACACTTCATAGACACATAGTAATGGTAGACCATTTTAAATCAGCCCTTTGCTTTACTGAGAGCTTATCTTAGCACCCATGGACACGAAACTTTACTTTATCAGGTTTATCAGCGTATCTGAATTCTAACATAAATAAAAATACTTTTTTTTTCTTTGTTGAAAGTTCTTTTCCAGATGATATATTATCAGCTTGGTTTGCATGCTTCCTACTCTGAACCTGAAGAAAAAGAGGTGGGTAGGATCTGTCAGTGTTCTGAATGAAAAATGGGAGGTCATAATTTCCCTTCTTATGATATCTTATGGTTGAGTGCACTAGTGATGGAACACATTTTCCAATAAAAACAATGTCATCAGCACTGTGCTCAATAGAGAACGATCTGATTCATGCCATTAAGGAAAAATCCAATGCATTGTTATCTCTACTGCACAGAAAACCTTTAATTGGCATTATCTTAAATGTCAAATTCTTAATAGCCTTAAAACATTGTCAAAATTTCAATAGAGGACACACTTATTGAAGTTCTTTGTTGAAGCCAAGCTATTAAAAACAATGTAAATATAGGAAGATGCACTGTACTGCTATAGGGTAGGGAATATACCTTTCTATAAGGTAGTGGAATACCACAGACATAAATAATGGTGGTCAGACTATTGCTGTTCCATTCTGTTTTATCCCACTGCAGCAGTAGATTCCTTGTTTAGGACACTGATTTGCCACCTGCTCTCCAATACCTTTTTTTGGAAGCCTACTGGACTTTGGGTTATCCAAGTAGCAGTTGATGGGAAAGCTGACCCATTAACTGGCAGCAGAAGCTTAGTACATTTCTTTTTGTGCTGCCAGACAACCAAGTTTGAGATAAAAACAACCCTTGATACCAGGTTGGTTAGAAAACCAAGGTAGTTCCCATTATGCCAAAGAGTAGGCTTGGCTTGTTAATAGGACTAAACCTTCTGTGTGCACACAGAAGTGCTCTCCTTCTCACTAGATGTGATTTACATGAAGTCTGGTCACTGAAAACAAATCTGGACGCATAAAAAAGTGGACGACTACATTACTACTGTGTAACTACAGTATATTATTCATATTGTATTAGCGAGCCATACAAATGGACATAGATTTTGAAGAAATTGATAAAAGGAACTCTGATTTCAAAACAGCAGAAAATTGCATATGCATGATTTTATCAAGGGAGTACAGAATGTACTAAAGACTAATTATGTCACTTACAAATATATTAACTTATTAGTCATGGTGGGAGTTTCATATCAGGAACCCAATTTAAAAATAAACATTAAGTACACGGTTGGAGATGGATGAAGCAT
Source organism: Oxyrhabdium leporinum (assembly GCA_032468155.1). Lineage (NCBI taxonomy): Eukaryota > Metazoa > Chordata > Lepidosauria > Squamata > Cyclocoridae > Oxyrhabdium > Oxyrhabdium leporinum. Next base: position 303,265 of record JANHFL010004139.1, read on the forward strand.
GTGAATCAATTAGGAAGGTTTCATTTGTTTTGGCAAGTGCAGAAACAAGGAAATAGTAGAGTTGAAGGAGACTTAAGGGTCATCTTGAACAGTTTCACCTCCTTGACACTAAAAATGGCCATGACAGATTATACTATTGTATAAAGCTCATAACAAGCAGCTGTTGGGTCTAAAGTAAGACATTAGTGTGGTTAAATTACTCCAGAAGCCTGAACAGACTAAGCTGGTCTGTGCTTGCTGGTGTGTGCAGAGGTCTTTACAATATAAATCTCCCAATGCAAGAGTGAGGGGTTTGTTACCCCTTCTGTTGTGAGTAAATGACTTCCAACTAGTGATGACGGAACCACAGGAATGGGCCAATTACATAGAAAACCGACAAACTCTGCTAATGTTTTTCCCCGAAAGAAGATAGTGACATAAAAATCCAGGTAAGGAGGAATTTGTTCACTTAAAGTCTCTTTATAAACAGTGAGAACAGAGGTGGGATCAATATGGCATGATAGTAGAATACCAAATTATGAATCTACCTTCTGTTTGGAATCCAGCAGAAAAGGCCTAGGTGTCAGACTGCATAGCAATGTAATATCCAATACAGGACAATTTCCTGCAATAATGAAGCAAGGCTTAATTATCTTCCTTTTCATCCATCCTTACAAGAGTTTCTATAAAAAAGTGAATTATTTGTCCAGTGCATTCTGAGACTCCAGAAACATGTGCCTTCCCCACTAAAATGGGATTTAGGCATAATTTAACACAAAGAATAGAAAAACATCAAGCACAATACAGTTTCCCATCCTATTATATTGACTAACAATAGTAAGAAACATGTATCTCTTTAAACTTATTTTTGCACAACATACTCTTTTGGATTTTGCCAAGGAAAGAAGACACTTTAGCATTCAGAAAATGGCACTATCCGAAGAGGGTGGGGTCGATGTTGTGCCAAAGAAAATGGAATGTGTACATTTTGAATAATCACTGAAACAAAGATTATTCTAATTATAGCTTGTTGAGGAAACCAGCTTCATAATTTAGTGTTTAACCTCTTTTCCCCCCACAAAATAAGAATTACTAACAGTAATTAGTTTGCAATGTGAGCTTTTCTTTTTTAATCTTTTTGAATTATCATAATATAAAATGAAAATGAAAATAAAGATAGTAAGGAAATTAGAAAGGGAAAGGAAAGGAAAGAACTGTAGGATAAAGGAGAGAAAAAAGAATTGACTTCCAACATTTTTCAGCCCAGTAAAATATAAAGTAGAATTACATCCTCAATTTTATATGCTTGGTAAATACTTGTCATTTCTCTAACAATAAACTAATCCCAGAATAAACAATAAACAAAACCCAGAATTTCCTTTTTTTCCCCGTCTTGAGCACAAAGTCCAGAATCAGTTTCTGGGTAGAAACAATATCAAATATATTATTTTCTTTGATTAAAACAGTTAAGTTTGCCATCCTTGCTAATCCCATCACTTTTCCCATCTTCTATTGTGTGTACAAGATGAGTTTTCCAAATTTCCTTCTTTGCACTGAGGAACAGAGGAGAATAAATTCAAAATTCACTTACACCCATTACAATATATCATAAGACTGTCGAGTTGTCCAAATTGACCCTTCCATTTAAAAGAAAACATCAGATCACAAGCTGGATCTTAAATGTGGGACAACTTGCCTCCAGAAGTTGTGAATTCTCCAACACTGGAAGTTTTTAAGAAGAGATTGGACAACCATTTGTCTGAAACGGTATAGGGTTTCCTGCCTAAGCAGGGGGTTAGACTAGAAGACCTCCTAGGTCCCTTCGAACTCTGTTTTCTAACTCATTTAATGGCTGTTCGAAGTTACAACAGCACTGAAAAAAGAGACTTAGAACTGTTTTTTTGCACTTATGACCATTGTAGCACCCCACGGTCATGTGATCAAAATTTGGAGCTTGGCAATTGGTTCATATTCATGACACTTACAGTGTCTTGGGGTCATGTGATCACATTTACAACATTCTGATCATCCGTCAATGGGGAAACCAGATTCACTTAACAACCATGTAATGACACCGTTCTTAAGCTAGTAACACGGTTACTAACTTAACCTAGCTTAACCATGGCATTGATGCACTTGAGAAAGGTTGTTAAATGGGGCAGAACTTGCTTAACAGCTGTCTGACTTAGCAACAGAAATTTGGGGCTCAATTATAGTCATATGTTGAGGACTATCTGTAAATTATTACATTGTTTCTGTCTTCCACCCTTCCTATGGCTTGGTGGGCCTTCGCCGTTCTGTAGATTGTTGACATAACTGGCATGTTTATCTTAAGAACCTCTAATTCTCAACTCCAACACCTCACCTCTCATTATCTTTAGTTAGCAGGAGTGTATGAAAGTTGCAATCCAACATATTTTGCTTTGCTTTTATTTTTTATTTCGCATTTTTCTTAAATTTTCAAGCCGCCCAACTCCCATTAGGGCCCTGGGCTGCCTAGAATAACAACATTTAAAATAAAACAATCCATATAAAACAAGGGAGAACAACAAGCATCACATGAGTTGGCCAACCCACAAGGGGCTCACCACCCACTCAGCCCATGGCCTGAGAAAATATTGAGGTACCCAGCTGAGGGAATTTGCAATAGAAATTGCTACGATTCTGCATATTATTTTTAATGGCATGGGAAGTCAATTGTACCAAAGAAATATTTTCCCCCTGAAAGCCTGATATTAATGGACACAATGTACTAATTAATGTGTCCCAGATGTTTAAAACATCCTGAAGTAGACTGTTACTATGGAGTACTTCTCTTGCAATATTTGTCCAGAAAGTCCATCTAACCTCGCAAAATAACTGATGCAACCCATTAATAACTGAGCATCAAACTGAAGAGATTTTGAGACTAATAAAAAAATGAATATGGCACAGAGTTAAGACTAAGAATGAAGCCTCAAAGCCATTTTACAAAACACAACATGAATTTGCAAATTCAAAGATTTGCAAACCCTAACCCTTTCAATGAACTGGGCATGGCTAGTCTAGTGAAGAGAAGGAACAGGGGAGACAGGATAGCAGTCTTCCAATATTTGAGGGGCTGCTACAGAGAGGAAGGGGTCAAACTGTTTTCCCAGGCACCCGAAGGCCAGACAAGGAATAATGGATGGAAATTGAACAAGGAGAGATTCAACCTGGAAATAAGGTGAAATTTTCCGACAGTGAGAACAATCAACCAATGGAAGAGAAGTTGCCTTTGGAAGTTGTGGGAGCTTCATCACTGGAGGCTTTCAAGGGGAGATTGGACTGCCATTTGTCAGAAATGATGTAGGGTCTCCTGCTTGGTGGGGGGTTGGAGTAGATGATCTACAAGGTCCCTTCCAACTCTGTTAATCTAATCTAATCTAACTTTTTCCTCAAGCACTTAAGTGTAAGGGAACAGCAGAAGAAACCTAAAAGGTTTAATGAAGATCCACAAAGAAAGGAGTCACAGAGACAATGGAAAGAGGAACAGTCTATGAAGGAAGAATGCTGTTTAGCAATAGTAATAGCAATAGCACTTAGATTTATATACCGCTTCATAATGTTTTACAGCCCTTTCTAAGCGGTTTACAGAGTCAGCATATTTTCCCCCAACAATCCGAGTTCTCATTTTACCAACCTTGGAAGGCTGAGTCAACCTTGAGCCTTGATTGCTTTTGAACATGGAAGTTTCATTTATCTCTGATCCCTAACTGCCAGGATGTGCTGTCAAAGCTAAGAGCAAGGTTGCAAGGTCAGCCTATTCTCCAAAGCATCTGAAGGCAGAACAAGAAGCAACAGATGGAAACCAATCAAGGAGAGAAGCAACCTAGAACGAAGGAGAAATGTCCTGACGGTGAGAACAATTAACCAGTGGAACGCCTCCAGGAGTTGTAAGTGTTCCATCACTAGAGACTTTTAAGAAGAAACCGGACAGCTGCTTGTCTGAAATGGTATAGGGTCTCCTGCTTAGAGCAGGGGTTGGACTAGAAGTCCTCCAAGGCTCCTTCCAGCTCTATTCTTTTTTTAAAAAAATAAGTTTTATTTTTATTTCTATACAGAATCTTCCATTACACGGTGTGTCGTCTGGGTACAAAAGTT
>JANHFL010004139.1:307465-321544 GCA_032468155.1 Oxyrhabdium leporinum
GCCCCAAAGAAGAGGGAGTCAAGCTATTCTCCAAAGCACCTGAAGGCAGGAGAAGAAGCAACGGATGGAAACTAATCAAGGAGAGAAGCAACCAGGAACTAAGGAGAAATTTTCTGGCAGAATAATTAACCAGTGGAACAAGTTGCCTCTAGAATTTGTAAATGCTCCAACACTGGAAGTTTTTAAGACGAGATTGGATAACCATTTGTCTGAAACGGCATAGGATTTCCAGCTTGAGCAGGGGGGTTGGAGGTTCCCTTTCAACTGTTATTCTGTTATTTTGCACAGATAGTCCTTGACTTACAAAAGTTCGTTTAGTGACTGTTCAAAGCTACAACAGCACTGGAAAAAGTGACATGACCATTTTTTTCACAACCCGAATCAAAATTCAGACACTTGGCAACTGACTCATATTTATGATCTCCTTTTGTGAACTTCTGACAAGCAAAGTCAATGGGGAGGCCAGGTTCACTTAACAACCAGGTTGCTAACTGAAGAACTGTAGTGATTCACTTAAGAACCGTGGCAGGAAAGGTCATAAAATGAGGCAAATTCACTTAACAAATGTTTCACTTAGCAACAGAAATTTTGGGCTTGATTGTGGTCGTAAACCAAGGACTAGCTGTCTTCAATGCTGATATGGGAAATTAGCTTAAGTAATCGAAACAGGCATTTTATAATTCTGCATATATATTTTTTTGTTTTTAATCCTTGCAAATTGGTGTTGAAATTTTTGGGGACCGTGGCAAGTGATAAGCCAGCCTCAAAAGAAGCCCTGATAACTTCACTGATTCTCTCAGACACACACATCCAGGACCCCCTGCAGTTATTGTTGTCATGCCTACGGTTGATGCTTGATGCCTCTCGACATGATGTTATTTTTAATTACCCCCTTCACTTTTGTGTTGTGACACTTTTATTGCGAACTGCGGTGTGGTTGCAATGGAGAAAGGAGACACCATGTCTTGCAGAGTGGAGGATGCAACGAGGGGTTAATTTCTGAGGCTGGAAGTGTCAAGATTTGAGCTCTTGCATAATAGTCAAGAGAGATGCCATCAATTTTCTCCTCCAGTGAAATTTTACATCCCACGTTTGGGGACTGGTGCTTGGCAAAAAGGAAGAAAAGGAAGAGGAAAATGAAGAAAAGAGGGAGGAAGGGAAGGAGGAAGAAAAGGAGATGAAGGGGAAGGAGGATGGAAGGGAAAGGAGGGGAGTAAGAGAAGAAGAAGAGAAGGGGAAGGGGAATGAGAAAGAAGAAGGGGAAAGAGAAAGTGAAAGAGGAGGAGGAGGAAAATGGGACAGGAGAAGGAAAAAGAAGGAAATGAAAAAGGAGAGAACAAGGGAGAGGAGGAAGGAGGAGGAGGAAAAGGAAAAAGGAAGAGAAAGGAGAAGGAAAAGAGAAAGAAAAGGAAGAGGAGAGAGAGAAGGAAATGGAGGAGGGAAAGGAGGAGAAAGAAAAAAGGACAAGAAGGAGAAAGGGAGAAAGAGAAAGAGCTTTCCCTCCTCACTTTATTTTCATGGAAACCAGGGAGGCTTCTCAAATTTTAAGATGCACCCCAAGGAATATATTTAAAATCACCTTATAATTTTTTAAGAAGACCCAAGAAGGAAAATATTAAGTATGTAGAAGTAAACATAGATTTAAGTGACGTTGCAAAAGAAATACGTGGTGGAGAAGCGATTGAGCGAAGAGGAAGGGAAAAATCAAGGAAGATGTGGTTGGATGGTACTGAGGAAAGCCCAAAAGGAGAGAATGAATATGTTTTTTGCAATATATGATATGTGTAAATGTGATGGCCGCAATGACAGTTTGCAGAGATGAAAAAATAAGAAGAAATATAGAGAATATTAATGCAAACTAGATTTAGCTATATCGTATTTCTTTCTCAGCGCTTGTTTTTCTGATTTCTGTTGGTTGCTAGTTCTTACTCCATTTCTGCATTTGGTATTACTAGCCTATTCCCAAAAGTTTGAGATAAGAGGGTGTTTTTCTAAGTGTTGGTTCAGGCAGACCAAAAAATCTCTTTCAAGGGTTCGGGGAAATGCCAGGATTTGAACTTGGGACCCTCAAACTAGTAGGCTTAACACTCTGGCCTGTTAGCAAAGGAGGAAAGCACAATGAATATTGAAATCACTCTTGACACCTTTAAATCCATATCTATGCGCTCGAATCTGAATGGATCAATTTGGTTTACTGCAACTCTAACCTCATCTCATCTCATTTGTTGATTCAGAAAGGAATGAAAATTTTCGAGCTGGTTTGCAAGGGAGGGAAGTGGCAAATTCCAAGTGATTAAAAGGGATATGTGGAAGCACCCACTTTGTTTGTTTCTTTTTATTTGTATCCCACTTTTATTATTTTTACAAGGCAGAGACATGTGCAACGTACTTTCTTCCTACTATTTTCCCCACAACAACCTTGTGAGGTGGATTGGACTGAGGCTGGCCCAAAGTCACCCAGCTGGCTTTCAGGTCTAAGGCAGGACTAGAACTCACCGTCTCCTGGTGATTGGCCCAAAGTTACTCAACTGGCTTTCATGCATAAGGCAGGACTAGAACTTTCCTTCTCCCGCTTTCTAGCCTGGTGCCTTCACCACTAAATGAAATAGGCTCCAGCTTCATTTAAATGAAATGTAAATATAAATTCATATAAATGCTATTGTGTAAGAAAAACATCCTGAAATGCAATGCTGAAGGAAAAAAAACAACAACCACAGAGTTGAATAATAAACTCTCAGATGATGTAAACAGATGGCAAATTAAATTAAATTGTGGTTTGTTGCCTTGCTTGCATAACCCACTGGCAAAAAAAACGCAGAGGGGACCAACTATATATTAAAATTAGAAAAAGGATGAAGAGCTGGCAAGTTAAAATGCCCAAGCTTTGTGAATTACCTAAACTGAATAGTTTAGTCTAGCTGGTTAAGCAGACTAGAAAACAGGAGGATGCGGCTGGGTGACTTTGGGCCATCACCAGGAGACGGTGAGTTCTAGTCCTGTTTTAGGCATGAAAGCCGGCTGGGTGATTTTGGGCCAGTCCCAATCTCTCAGCCCAGCCCATACCACACAGGGTTGTTGTTATGGGGACAACAACAACAAGAAAGTGTGTGGCATAGGTTCACTGCTTTGAGTTATTTGTAAAAATAATAAAAGTGGGATGTAAATAAAAACAAATAAATACATAAAACAAACTGGGTGTTTCCACACCTTAGAAGTTGCCCATTTCCCTCCCATGCAAATCGACTCAACTTGATTTTTAAATATTTTGATACCTTTTTGAATCAATGAACAGGAGAAGAAGTTTCAGTTCAGATAAACTGAATTGTTCAGATTTGAGGACATGGACATGGATCGAATGCTGTCTAAAGTGATTTAAACGGTTTGGCTGTTATTCTTTGGAGACATTCCTCCCTCCCATTTCCATCCTTCCATCCCTCCCTCTCTCCCTCCTGCCTATTCCCTCCCTCCTTCCTTCCCTTTCTTTCTCGCTTCTTCCTTCCCTCTTTCTCTCCCTTCCTCCTATTCCTTCCTTCCTTTTTCCTCCCTCTCTCCTATTCCTCCTTCCCTCTTTCTCTCCCTTCCTCCTATTCCTTCCTTCCTTTTTTCCTCCCTCTCTCCTATTCCCTCCTTCCCTCTTTCCTTCCCTCCTTCCTTCCCTCGCTCCTATTCCCTCCTTCCTTCCCTTTCTTGCTCCTTCCTTCCTTCCCTCCCTCCCTCCTATTCCTTTTTTCCTCCCTCCTATTCCCTCCTTCCTTCCTTCCCTCCCTCCCTTTCCTTCTCCCTCCCTCCTATTTCTTCCTCCCTTCCTTCCCTTTCTTTCTTGCTTCTTTCTTCCCTCTTCCTCCCTCCTATTCCTTCCTTCCTTTTTTCCTCCCTCTCTATTCCCTCCTTCCCTCCTTCCTTCCCTCGCTCCTTCCCTCGCTCCTATTCCCTCCTTCCTTCCCTTTCTTGCTCCTTCCTTCCCTCCCTCCCTCCCTCCCTCCTTCCTTCCTTCCTTCCAATTTCATGAATTATACAGTTGCTTCCGGTTGGGAGAATGAAAACATATCAGGTATCTTTTTTTTTGTTGCTGTACTGGAGGTGAATAGAGAGCGACAATACCTGTTCCTACCCTCCAGGTAGCCTGAATAGCCAACAGGACCACTTAGCAAAGCTTATTGAAGGAAAACTGGCTAGGGCTTTTGATTCTTACTCTTTCAAAACAATCAAAAGTCAGAGACAAAAGTACAAAAAGACAGGAAGGAAACAACATTGCTCTACAAGATGGCTATTATCCCTTTCAACCAGCCATTATACAGCACCCGACTGAATGATGATGTGATCAGATAAACTTGAGGAAGTGCATCTATTCCCATTAGGAACAAACTGGCCTGATCAATCCAACAGTTCAGTTCAAATTAACTTGATTTTCCAAGTTGAATCAAAGATCTTAGTCAGATCAGGTTAACGGACTGGGTCAAATCCAATATTCTAAAATCAAATCAGAGCCAATATGCCCATCCCAATTGCCCACCTTACTTCTGAGGTGTATGTGTGCGTGTTTACGAGTGACCAATTGTGCATCTGATGGAGACATTGGGGGGAAAAAAGGTAACGCCACGGTCCAGTTAAAAAGGCTTTCAATTATGCTAACCCAGGTCTCTAACCTTGTCTTCTCTGGTCATTAAGGACCCCAAATAAATTCAAAGGGGTCTTTAAATTCTGTTCTGGACTCAACATAAGAAGGCTGTTTCTGATCCACTTTAACCTCATTAAATTTCAGCTGATGTTTCGACTTATTAACCGAAGGACAGTTCTTTACGAGAACCAAGAAGCCTCAAAATGGGCCCATAGAACAATATTTCCACTTTCTTCAAAAATTAGCAGGCTTTGGCAGCGCCCATAACTCAAAATATTGTTAAAGTGTCTCAGCTGTTGCAAATTTTATGATGGCTTGGGGAGGAAGGAGGGGGGAAGATGCCATGAGGGTCACGGATGTGTAGCCAGCGATTGGACAAAAGAAAAATCTCTCCCTCTCAGACATCAATAATCTCATCTCCTTTTTTTTTTCCCCCATCACTCCATATGATACCTTTAGTAGTTTGCTACAAAGCTTTCATTATAAATTGACAGCTGCTGATATGCTTACAGAAGCATTTCATGACTTGGCCCCCGCATCTGAGAGAGAGAGAGTTGGGATATTCTTCTCAATATAGGTTGCACTACTTTTCCAGCTAACATTTCGCTGGAGTGCCGTAAATCACACTGACCTGCAAGGTTCTCAGTTAGATTTGGCATTTTTCCATTTGCCAGCTGCTGTTATGACACTTTCCTAAACTGTTAGAATGCAAGCATAGCTATCAATATTGCATCTGTTTCTGGGACAAAGCAGTTACATTACCTAATGGCTTTTCCTGAGTGTTAAGGAAAGAGAAGGTTCACAACTGCACATACACACATACCAAGTCCTACTGTACAAGAGCCATTTTGATACACCTGTTTGTGGGGCAAAACTCACCTCAAGCCTCTGTTACAGCCAGGTAAACTTTGACTTATAGCAGTTCATTTAGTGACTGTTCAAAATGATAACAGCACTGGGAAAAAAAGTGACTTATGACCATAAATATCACTTTGTAATGCCTTGGTAAGGCCATACTTGGGATACTGTATCCAGTTTTGGTCATCATGATGTAAAAAAGATGTGGAGACTAAAGACTCTGGAGAAGAGCAACACAAATGATTAGGGGACTGGAGGCTAAAACATGTAAAGAACGGTTGCTGTAATTGGGTGTGTCTAGTTTGACGAAAAGAAGGACTAGGGGTGACATGATAGCAGTGTTTCAATATCTCAGGGGTTGCCCCAAAGAAGAGGGAGTCAAAGCAGCAGAAGGCAGGACGAGAAGCAAAGGATGGAAACTAATCAAGGAGAGAAGCAACCTAGAACTAAGGAGAAATTTCCTGAAAGTTAGAACAATTAATCAGCGGAAGAACTTGCCTCCAGAAGTTGTGAATTCTCCAACACTGGAAGTTTTTAAGAAGAGATTGGACAACCATTTGTCTGAAATGATATAGGGTTTCTTGCCTAAGCATTGAGTTGGACTAAAAGACCTCCAAGATCCCTTACAACTCTGTTGTTCTATTCGGTTCAGTTCTAAATCTTTTTTTCACCTTTAAGAGCAGCTAACAGAGATGATAAGTATACATTTGTTGAAATTAGATAGAAAGTGGTTTACAAAGAAAATAAGATTATGACACAGTGTATACCTATGAAGATAGTCAATTTAGAGTCAGAGGAAGTAACTTTACTTTGAATTGAATAATAATAATTTAAAAAAAATATTGTGATGTAAAGACCACACAATGCTTGTGGCTAAGAAAAACCATTCTAGAAAAACTATTCTCAGTCAAGCCTAACATAATTTTTCAATAGCCATGCACAATTCATCAATAGGATAAATGAAAATGTATAAAAGAAGATAGCACCACAGTGCAAGAGGGACAAAATAGAAAAGGACAAGAAAGCAATTTTTAATTTGGCCTGTGGAAACTAATATGCCAAATCCCTGAAGTCCTCACAAATGGTGCTTTATTGGCAGCTCATGGAACACTTAGGAAGCTCAAGATCAATAGTATCATAACAACAAAGTTGCTGTTTCATTTCTCTCATTTCTGACAGTGATTCATTTTTGTCGCAACAGATCTTGAGAAATATCTTGTTTGAGCAGGTAGGAGTTGTCATGTCTTTGAGGACAGACCAATTGAAGAGTGTAACTTTTTCCTGAGGAAACTTTGAGTGGCTTAACAATCAACAAAACCACTACAATGCATGAAATAATTCTCCTTATTACTTGCAAAGCCTGAGTCAGACTATGAGCAGAAAAGGCTCGTGGGATTTCAAGATTATGTATGTTAATCTAGTGTTTATTACACCATCAATAATACCATTACTCCCAGCGGAAGAGGAGCTAGTCACTCAAAAACTGATTTGCATTTCCAAAATAATTATGAGCTGGAAACATCTGCTTCTGCTGAAGTAAACTATGCCACAGAGTAACACCTCCCTGAATCTTCTGGGACTTTTCCTTCAGAGGAAAGATGTAGTTAAGCAGCAAGATATAGTTAAGCCATTTCATATCTTTGGTGAGAAATTTATTATAATGTTCCAATCTCAATCTGCTAATAAATGTTCAGAAGCAGCTTCTATGGCTTCAGAATAAGATTTTTATGCCTGCTGAGATTTTCTGTCTTAAAATTATAAACAGAAAAGTATTTTCAGATGCAGCACCCAATGTACGCAATATATTCATTCTCTGTAATAAGAAAATCTATACTCTGAGCTCCACACTATCAAATTTTGATCTTATCAATAGAGAGCTTAAAAATACCTTGTGTTCTTCATGGAATGCTTGCTAGATATGCTCCATATACACATGGTATATCATCCTTCTCATAGTTTTTCTACTCTAGAGACCAAATGACATTATCCCTGTCATGCCAGAATCAGCATATAGGAGCTTAAATTCCAAGACATTGGGATAAACTCTTGTTTTATTATACTGTTCCAGCTCAGTAATAGTCATTTTCCAACCACACATTTTTGCCCAATGATTTATTTGTGAATCTAATGAGCCTTAGAATGCATTCAGATGTTGAGGAAAAACATCTGTTTCAAGAACATGTGCCTGCATGTGCTCTGTTTAAAATCCTCCCCATTTAAATCTGATTTAGCTAATAGTCCTTTTTTTCCTGATGTGATAACTTTTGATGTCACTAAACCCGGGACGAATTTTTTTTCACATTTTATGTGAAGACTGGTTAGTATCTTATCCATATTCTTAAATATTACGGTTTTGGGGAAACGGTGCCTATATATGTGAGTCTGTGAGTTTATTGCCTTTTGCTTGTTTATTTGAATTTCACTGCTAGTTTTGGAGGGTTGTGAAACTTCTTACAGATAATAGAAAATGTCAACACTGAACATATGAGCAAGAAAGAGATAGAAACCAGCCCTCATACACAAAATAGCCCATGAGATAGAGAGAAAACAAGAAAGAGGGCAGAAGTGCTTGAGTATTTCTTCTATATATAGGGCTTGCTCTTGAAACACAAATGAACAAAATAAAATAAGCATTATTGCAATAGCACTTAGACTTATATACCGCTTTACAGTGCTTTACAGCCCTCTCTAAGCTGTTTACAGAGTCAGCATATTGCCCCCAACAATTTGGGTCCTCATTTTACCCAACTCAGAAGGATAGAAGGCTGAGTCAAGCTTGAGCCTGGTGAGCTTTGAATTGCCAAATTGCAGGCAGCCGGCAGTCAGCAGAAGTAGCCTGCAGTACTGCACTCCAACCACTGCACCACCATGGCTCATTATATTGCATAGCCTCATAGATTTTCTTCAATAAAGAGTGTCCATCGAAAATTGTTGGATTTCTTCAGAGTTTCTGTAATTTGTCCATCAAAGCAAAAGTAGTTGGATTTCTTGAGCATTTAACAGAATCACAAAATAAAAAAGTTGGAAGGAACCTTGAAGATCTTTCTGTCCAACCCCCTGGTCAAGCAGGAGACCCTATACCATTTCAGACAAATGGTTGTCCAATCTCTTCTTAAAAACCTTTAGTTTTCTGGAGGCAAGTCATTTCACTATTTAATTGTTCTCACGGTCAGGAAATTTCTCCTTAGGGAAATTTCCCTAACTTGTTTTAATCTAGAGTGCTAGGTGAAGTCTGATATTAAAATGGAATGTAAAGAATACACTATTTGATAGGTGGAATTAAAGACATTATTTGACTAATGGACATAAACATTAAATTATCTGTGGACTGAATGCATTAATAAAAAGAGTGCAAAAAAAATGTGCTAAAGTACGTACCATGTCTTATTTTCCACACAAAGCCATAAATGATACTGTTTTTTTAGTGTGCTTGTTTTTTTTGAAGAAGCAGTGGTGGGAAAACAAGGATGGAGGCTTATTTCAAAGAAGCACAATGAAAAAAAACCTCAGTTACTTATTTTGGTGTCTGTGTGTATGGGGATAATAGTTAATTCTGCTGTCTGATCCTTGTCCCATTTTATATTGAATATCTTCTGTGTCGAGTGATTATTCTTGAGCAAAACCTAAGTATCATTGCTGCAGCAACTGAGCTTTATTTACACAGACACTCCTTATTAAAGGCATAGAGTACTCATGAACAGCAGGCAAATCACACATCCTTCCTCATCTTCTTCTATTGTGAGCCTGTATTTTCGGTCTTTTCTTAAAAGTGGACCTTGGAGATTGTGCAGTGTTTTGCATGGGGGATCCCACAATACACTCTGGAAGCTTAGCTTCAGCACCTCGCCCTTCAGAAAAGAAAAGCTGTAAGACATGATTGCTTCTTCAGCTAGATCAAACAGTGTAGATATTTTCATATCGATCTTCTTTTGCATCATCCCCTTCACCTACCCGCTTCCCTTTGTCAAATCAAAATCAATAAAGGTTGACAATAAGGTACCACGCTATGAAAGAATGAGCTGACCTGGTCAGCAAAAGTGCCAGTCCCACAGTACACACGAATGACACATCTCTGGACAGCGGGTCTAAATTGCACAAGGTGCTTTGGGCAATGATTTCTATGATCAGAACCCTTCATCCTTTGTTCTCACCACTCTCCGATGCTTACTTTTCTATTTACAGCTCTACTTTGAACTTTCTGGTAGCACACTTCTACAGTGATATTCTGTTCTTTCAAAATTTAGTGTGGCATGCATAAATTTGAGCCAAGAATTAGCAGTGGATGCATCGAACCTGATCATGGCAGAAAAACAAACAAACAAACCCTTGAGGAATTTAGATTTGATGAGAGACTTATGGATCCCAGAATCCAAACAGGAAAGACAAGCCAGAACAACTATAACACAAGAGTTGTCTCAGGGTAAGTTCCAGGTCTCTGACTCCTTCGGACTATTTTTGTTCTTGCAGTAGCTAAATAAATCTTGCTCAAATGAAACATGTTAAGTCCCATGGGACATTATGGAAACATAATAAAGAAGAAGAAAGGGAAATTGAATGTGACTTCTGTGGCTTTTATCCCCTACATAGACTCACCCTCCTACTTTAAATCTAGACATGGGTCATCCAACTCACATTCAGCATTTCAGAAGAGTGGTCTAGTGTGTTCTGCAAACACAGCCATTGTGGCTTGCTCAGTTGATGGCCTATGACAACCTGTGACACTCCAGATCTTCCTGAACAGAACTCCTAGAAAACATTAGCAGGGGTGATGGATGGTGGGAATTAAAGTGCAGCAGTATTGCTTACCTTTGCATAAACCACAGCTAAAGAAGCCTCAGCTCAGATCATATATCCAGAGCTCAGAGAGAATGCTTATCTACTCAGACTGTTTCAGGGAAAAAAAAGAAAGAATAATGGTCACATAGCTTTGATAAAGGGAAAGCTTGGAGGTGATGTAATGCTGGACAAGCTTACTTGGCAAAAAGCCCTTCTAAATATTTGAGTAAACATACAAAGAAGTCACTCTGGGACCAGATAGCTTGATTATTTCTAATATACAAGAATGCAAACGTGGGCTTCTTGTAGCAAATTATCATAATTTCTCACCTCATGCAGTTCAGCCCAGGACAAGCTAGGAGCTGAGCAGCCCTTCATATGCTATTCTAAGAAAGATGACCATCGCATCAAATTTCTTGTCATAGGTTATTTGGCTTTTGACAAACTGACCCCATCTCCAGGACTTTCGGCTCAGCAGTAGGTTATGCATTGCACATGTAATTGTTCATAAGAATGGTTTATACCAGCTAGGACTGTCAGCTTTGGCAGTCCTGACTATATTTCATTTCTCAAGAGGACAGATTTAATAGCGCTACTGAACATTCATCGAGTTCATACAGTAGGCTAATCTTAAAGTTGAGTTAAGAGAATGCTACACCCAAATAAATAAACCATATGCTGACTGCACATATTGGTTTGTTTCACACAACGTGCTTGGGTAAGTAGGGCAATATTGTCACGCTGAACTACAAACTGAACAATGCATTCTAGTTTAGCCTAGGTCAGTGAGGGCAAACCAGACTCACATGTCACAGGTGACCTGCCAGCATTCACCAACACAAGACAAGAACGGTGCATGTTTGCAGAGGCTGCGGAGGCTGCACAAGAATGGGGTGTGCTCTTGTGTGGCCTCTGGACCCTCTGGAAATTGCATATGAGTGGGGAAGAGTAGAATTGCACAATAATGGGGAAGTAAAGGAAGAGCATTCTCAAAAGCCACTACAAGAATGAAGGTCTTGTGTGATCTGGAACTGCCTTGGGTAGGCTGCAGAGGCCTGTCAACAGAAAGAAGACAGGGCAGGTCCATAGGATCACATACATGATTGGGCTGGATTGTTTAAAAATAAATGATCTCTCTTTTATTCAGTGTGTGCGTCTCTGTCTCTCTCTCTCTGTCTGAGAGAGAAGAGACAGAGACAGAGAGACAGACAGAGACAGAGAGAGTGTCAAATTAGGCGTTTTCTGAATTTTTTGACACACTGAGCCCCAAAAAGCCATCACAGGCTTAGATTGCTGTTCATTTTCTTTATCATATTTCAGACTATTTACAGCATAGCACATGCTGCTTCCACCTAATGTCAGTTCATGCTTGATGTCAGGATTGATATAATACCTAGCCAAAAACATTTGTTCACAAGAGCACTGTGAATGGAGAGGTCACCGAAACTTTCTTATTATTCTCTCAGAAAACCTATGGAGATGGGAAGAATGCCCTTCTTCTCAAACTCAGAAAACATAATCAGTACAGTTCGGAGGAAGATGTGTTTCTATTCTAGCAATTTCTCCAGAACCTGAAGCAGATTTATACTGAAATCTGATATCTCAAATACGTGTCAGTTGCATGTGTACAAGCACTTTCTAACTACAGTATTTTTAGCCTTTGGAATATTTCCACGCATCACCTTTAAGCTTCCAATATTTTCTATTCCTAAAAATAAGTTGGGGTATAAGTCTGTAGAGATTCTCAGCCATTCAGGTCATGGTTGTCCCAAAGGCAATTTTTTTCAGGAGGCAACTGGTCTTTCTTGGTTTTGGGTTTTTTTTTGAAGATGTTTAGCTTCTCATCCAAGAAGCTTCTTCAACAGATAAACAGATAAACCTGTAAACCTGTAAGTGCTCCAATGACCCTCTAAAAAGATGCAATGACCAGCTGTTTGCAAGGAATATAAATCCTTCCATTCCCCACTACCTTGTCAGAGCTGAAGAAGCTTCTTGGATGAGAAGCAAAACATCTTCTAAAGAAAAAAAAAAAGCAAGTCTAGTTGCCTCTTGAAAAAAGCACCTTTGGGACAATTTGGGATACAGTTATTTCAAAAGTAGTTATCTCTTCAGATTTCAAGTATCTCCAAGCTTATTTAAGGGAAAAATAAAATTTATATCTTTAAGTTATATTTTATTATTCTGTTAATTTACCAAACCGTTCTACAATAGCAGTACATTTTGGTATATAAGGTGCATAGTTATCAATAAAACATTATATATTATCAACATAGAGTGACAGTTCTATTTCAATTTCACCCTTGTTTTTTCTCATTTTCTTTTGGGTCTAAACCTGCTTGGTTTGGAACTCCTAGTTGATCTTCAACAAGCTGATATATTTTTGTTTTCTTTGCCTTTTTGATTTCAGACTCAAAATAAATCCAGTGAGAAGCACTGCAAGCCAGTAGCTAAGTGATAATCTTTTTTATTTTATTTTCTTAATTGCTTGAGATGGGAAAATAAAACTTTTCCTGGCAGACAGAGACAAGGGTACTTGAGAAGAGATATGTATTGCCCACCATCCATTGTGTACTTCAGAGCAGGGGTGTCAAACTTAATTTCATTGAGGGCTGCATCAGAGTTTTGGTTGACCTTGAGCGGGGAGGGGCTGGGGAGGCGTGGCCAGGGAGCGTGGCCAGTTTGATGTCACTTGTGTCGGGTGTGCCTCTGGTGGCCTGAGCGCTCTGTCAAGGAAATCGGGCTCCCGATCTCCATTTTCAGCTGGGCTGGCCTCCTGCAACCTTCTGCCAGCGAAAACAGAGCTCCATTTTCACTGGCAGAGGCACTGCGGGCCAGTACTTTGCTGTTTCCAGGGCAGCCCCACAGGCCAGATCTAAGCAGCCCATGGGCCGGATCCAGCCCACGGGCCTTAAGTTTGACACCCCTGCTGTAAAGGAAAGCTAACTCTGGGGCACCATTTGATTAGGGTTTATATATAGATGCTCCAAAGATTTTATATTGATATTTTACAATGTGAAACTTTCTATAGAAAAAAAAAGAGAAGTAAATGACGCAATCTCAGAAACAAAGGAAGTGATTGTGCTACCATTCATTTTGCATGAATTAACATTTCTGCATATGGATTTATTATCATCAATTTAGTATTAACACGGGGGGGGATAGGAAATGACAAAATTATTGAACAGTCTTTCTTCTTAGTGTGAAATGGTTTATTGCACAATCAGTGCAAAGTAAAGAAATTTCTCTCTCTGGAGATTCTCGATATCTATATGAGGGTGAAAAATCCTGGTATCTTTGTTATTTCTATAAAGGTTGCAGAACTGGATATGCTTTAAATTATAAATTGCTCCAGAGTTGGAAAGTGAATAGGTCACTGGCTCTATTAACAAACCAGTTTTTTTTTTTAAATTAGCATACTTACTTGAAGGAGGAAAGAATCTTCTCCAGCTAATATAACTACCCTGCTCTCCCTCTGCCCTCTCAAATAATTGGATTACATCAATTCCAGACTGTCAGTTTTTGACTATAGTAATACGATTCCACTTAAGGCAGCATTTGTTGGTGGAATGTGCTCAGCCAACCTAAGCACTTTGATTACCACAGCATTTGGGCCTCCTTTTCCATCTCCCAAGCATGGTGACATTGCAAGTGGAGCAGATCTTCAATATTCAACTGTGTAAAGAGATTTTTAAAGAGGGTGGTGGGGAGAGGAGGAAAAAATGAATCCTCCATGCCTTCAAATATGGTTTTTTTAATGATGATGATGATGATGATGATGATGATGATGATGATGATGATGATGATGATGATGATAATAATAATAATAA
>JANHFL010004139.1:363129-387416 GCA_032468155.1 Oxyrhabdium leporinum
AGAAGTGAAACGTCTTCAAAGAAAAACCAGAAAGTCTAGTTGCCTCTTGGAAAAAAAAAACACGTTTGGGACAACCGTGGCCTGGATGACTGAGAGTCTCCATAGACATCTGTCTGCTTGCATGAGAAAATGGTTGGGTTGAGTTTGCCTCTCCAGTTGTGAATCAAATATATTTACCTAAGTTGAGCACTTAGCAAGGACATCAGCCCGACAACCAAATATAGATTCGTTTGCTCTCCTGTGTTCACTGTAGCTACCTATGGTTGTGGAAGTTGGACCTCAATCAAACAAACAAGACACAAAGAAAATCGACTTGTTTGAGCTGTGGTTGTGGAGAAGGCTCCTGCATATTCTTTGGGCAGCAAAGGTGACCCACAAGTAAGTACTAGAGTGCATAACATCAGGCATGGCAGGTCACTAGAAGGCCAAATCAAAAAGTTGTGTCTCACTTACTTTGGCCATGTCATGCAGGGGAATTCACTGGAGAAATAAATTATGTTTGGTAGAGTTAGCAGCAAAAGGAAATCAGGCTGCCAAAAAAAGGCAGTGGTTGGATGCCATCAAAGCTGACACCAGCCAGAGCATAGAACAACTCAAAGTAGTGCAAGATCAGAAGATGTGGCCAGACTTGGCCCATGGAATTGCCAAGAATCAGAGATGACTGAACGGATAACATCATCATCATCATCATCACCATCAAGTTGGGAACTCAGGGCAGATTGGGGATTCTGTGGGAAGATGCATACTATGAACATGGCAGGTGGCAGGGAACCTATATAGTGGAACTCCTAGGGAGAAAAAAGTATCTATAGGAGCAACCTGTGACCTTCCCTGCTGGCTTTCCAATTAAGGTCGCAAATGACAGTTATGTGACGGTGGGCTGCTGCAACCACCATAAGAGCAAAACAATTGCCAAACACCCAAATCATGATCATATGACTGTGGGTGTGCTGTGACAGCTGGATGTTTAAGGACCAGTCATAAGTACCATTCATCCAGCATCTTTATAACTTTGAATGGTAGTGGTTGCAAACCAAGAACAACCTGCATATATATCAGCCTTATGAGTGAGACCATAAAGATTTATTAACAAAATCTTTGTAAGTGTGGAAGTACAAATGCTGTCCCTTATCTGACAATTTCCTAGGCAGCATTGATTCAATCCATCTTGCCAGGTCTTTCCATTATACCATTATACTGTTATGTCTGGTGACATTTTCAGGGAAGTGACTAAATTTAGAATTTCATAGCTATTGCTTTCAGAAACCTCATGGTGTATTTGTAATTTTAATACTGTATTTTGTTATTTTATTATCTTCAATTATTGAGCTCAACTCCTATCTTTTCCCCCTTTCATTCATACACACACACACACACACACAAACACACAAGTATGTATGTATTTATGAATGTATATACCTAGATACCTTGCCTATACAATATTTTTAGCTGTTGACCTTAGACTGTAATAAATAATATTTACAAAAGTATTTTTTTCTTTTTTTATAGTTTATCAGTCTATGTGCAGTGGGTAAATTCCAGTGCAAAGCACACTCACTTCAGAGGCAATTGGGTAATCACTATCCTTTTTGCACTATCACTTTTTTTCCCACAGAAAGTGAAAAAAATACAAATTGAAAATTGTAGCAAATAAAATGTGTATGTCAATTTTTAAAATTATTTTAATTGTCCTAAGTAATCTGAAAGACAGGTAGATGACAGGTAAATTTTGAAGCAGAGCTAACCAAGAAATATAGAATTTGGAGCATTCTGTCCATAAATCAGAAATATTTAAATAAGAAGTTTTTGAAGATATCCTCCTTTTTTTCCTGTACTTGATTTCAAAATAATAAATATTCCTACATTATTATGATTCTCTTTCAAGTATTAAATTAAAAACCATTGTTTGGCTGCATAGTCTTAGTATCATATTTGTTTTAGAATGGTTTTGTCTTGTTGAGCTATTAAATAGTATGTTTTTAAAAAAAATACTTTATAAAGGCTGCTCTGGGAATTTCATTATAGGGTAATAAATACTAAAAGAAATAATAAAGTAATGCTTGAAAGAAACTAAAACCCATTATTTTTTTTACATACAAATATGCTTGAGTTGGTCTCAAATATGCCATTGTGCATTTATTGATAAATGTAGCTAATTTGGAATTTTTGTTCAAAGCAGATTTGTATTTTCTACAACCAGAGTTTTCAAAAACTTTTCTCCCCAAAATCTATGTTCTCATCTTCCCTTCACTATCTTTCATACACAAAATAAATCAGGCAGCACAATACAGGTTAGACCATAATAAATAAAGCTGTATTCAGAAAAGGTGGTTCCTGCTTTTTAGTTGAGATGGTACTGATGAGGGGATTGGCACATGGGCTACTGATTTATTATTTTATCAGGAAACCCAAATTAATCTGAATTATATATAACACGTATTAGATATAACTCCTTACGATAACAATTGTAATACATATTATGAAGAGCTTTTGTTCTCAGGGCATTAATCCTTTCAAGAAGACACCAGTGACGGTTAAGTGACAGCAAAACTACCATGATTCAGTTCCCATTTCATATCACAAATGGCATGGTGATTTGCCATTCATTTCCAACCATTTGCATAATGTACCTGCAAAATGAAAAATAGAGAATCTGTCCAGTACTAATAAAAGAATCCCATGGACTCTGCTGAGAACCAATTTACACAGAAATCTATCCCTATTCATTGTCTGCCATGTGTTACGTCCCTTCACCCCATTCTACTCTGACTGGGCTGAATAAGATGTGAAGGGAGCAAGCACAAAAGGAACATTTCTTTTTTTCCATGCTAACATGTACCAAAGGTTTTCCAAGAACACGTCAAGGCCTTTGTTTTGAACTTTTACCTTGGTACGCTAGCCAAGTAAGTCACAAGTTTCCGAAGATCTTCCTGCCTTATTCTGTCATGATTGCTGCGTGCCGGAAATGTCAGGATGGGACCTCCTCGTTTATCACGGCCGCCTGTAACAAGACAAACAATTGCTTGAAAGTTAATCAGGAAACACATTACATCATGTGAGCCAAAGGAAGACGGAAATGACCGAAATGCAGCTTCTTTGTAAAAATCTCCTCTCAGTTTTTACCACTTGAGTGATTAGGGCAGCTCCCTGACTTATTGTCTACGACTATCGCTTCAACTGGAAGTGTTAAAAAGTGTTTTTATGTTAAAAAAGCACCTCAGCAATAAAAATGGTGATTATTTTGCATTTTCAAACATACGGATCTTTCAAAATTTAGGAGTGCATTGGATAGCAAGTACAAATTTCAAACTCTCGAGATAGATGGATGGATGGATGGATGGATGGATGGATGGATGGATGGAGGGATGGAGGGATGGAGGGATGGAGGGACGGACAATTGGGCATTTTCTTAATATACTTGATTTTTAAATGGCAACCAATGCTACCAAATCTACAGGCAAGAACTATTCTAGCAAAACTGAGATTGACTTTTCTCTATGATGGTTTGAGAAAAATCACATAACAACTGAATGTGGGGGAAAAAATACTTTTCAAAAATACCAAGATCGCTTTGAACCAACATGTAGAGAGCTGAGAGCAGAGATCAAAAACACTTGTACATTTTTAAAAAATGAAGACAAGAAACATTTCCCTCACTTTGAATTGGTTTTGCGATTTTTCTCAGGGAACAAAGTTAATGCGACTTATGCATAATACGTATTAGATATACTCGTTATTATATAATTGTAATACACATTATGATGAGTTTTTGGGATTCCTTTCAAGAAGACATCATTTAACCAGTCATGGTTAAGTGACAGCAGAACTACCATGATTCAGATCACAGTATAGGCCCATTTCAAACCACAAATGGCACAGTGATGAAGGAATTGAAATTTAATTAAGGTTTAACCTTAAAGAGAATTTTTATGAAATGATGTAATGTTGGTACCTGTTACCAGAGAAATTGTCTAGAATATATAATGGTACTTCAATTTTTTGCTGAGAACGTGAACAACATGAAGGCATATTTTATCATGTTTGATGGACATGTAAAAAAGCCAACAAATTCGGGATACATGAATTCAAAATAAAACCAGAGACCTTTATTCTGGGATTAATGAACAGGCAAAGAAAAAAACCCATGGAACTTTATTAACTGCAGCGAGAATAAATTATATATTCAAATATCACAAAATTTGACATTATGCACAGTGGAAGAATGGTTGGTGAAGGTGATGAAACCTGCAGAGATGTCAAAATTAGCTTCTCTGATTAGAGATGACATAAAATCTACATTTATGACTTACGGGCCTTTATAGGCTTTTTGAATGAAACAGAAAAAGATGTACTTATGACTTGTGGTTTTGGTGATTAGAAAAATATTGGATAATAGAAAAGGGTGAGGGTTTGTTTTTTTTGTAATCATAGAGTAAGAGATAACTTTATAATCACAAAGATTATAAGGAAATCAAAATGCAAAGGAAATCAGAAGCTTCTTTATATTTCT
The DNA here is from genome assembly GCA_032468155.1 of Oxyrhabdium leporinum. Lineage (NCBI taxonomy): Eukaryota > Metazoa > Chordata > Lepidosauria > Squamata > Cyclocoridae > Oxyrhabdium > Oxyrhabdium leporinum. The sequence goes on from JANHFL010004139.1 coordinate 367,640, forward strand.
TATATTTTTTTCTGCCCCTTTTCCTTTTTCTCTTGCTTTCTTTGTTCTTTTTAATTTGTATTAGTTTGTGACAGTTTTTATGCTCTCTTTAAAACATAACTTTTATCCCCCAAAAATGGCAGTAATTTACCATTCATTTCTAGCCATTTGGACAACATAATTGCAAAATTATTGCAAAATTAAAAGTAGAGAATTTATCCAGTGCTAATAAAAATCCCACAAATATGCTGCAAACCAATTTACACAGAAGCTATCCCTTATTCATTGTCTGTCATTGTCCTCGACTTACAACCACAATTGAGCCCAAAATTTCTGTGCTGAGTAACACAGTGGTTAAGTGAATCTGGCTCCTCCATTGACTTTGCTTGTCAGAAGGTTGCAAAAAGTGATCACATGACCCCGAGACACTGCAACCGTCATAAATATGGGTCAATTGCCAAGTGTCTGAATTTTGACTACGTGACCATGAGGATGTTTCAACATTGTAAGTGTGAAAAATGGTCATTTTTTTCAGTGCCATTGTAACTTCAAATGGTAACTAAACAAATAGTTGTAAATCAAGGACTATCTGTACTATATATATTTTTCTGCCCAAACAGTAGCGTGATGCATCTGAAATTTTCTCTCTCCTGTACTAAAATAACTTGGTTTACTTTATCCACAGTGAGTTGTGTGAAAGAGGGCCCCACTCGCTGAACTGCCTTAGGCAAGAAGATGTCTCACGTAATCCAATATAAGTAAATAACATTCAAAAGAAATGCTGAAACATTTTCCTAGGTGTAATGTGGTTGTGCATCAATTACTAATAGGAGAAAAGAAACAAACATGTTACTTTATTACCTATAGTTATTAAAGGGCACTGCTACTGCTTTCTATTTAATTCCTCAAACAAATTGGAAAATATTATGTTAATGAAGCAAGCAAGGCCATACTCTATACATATGAAAACATTCCAAATATATATGAAGATGCATAGGGAGATTCTAAAAATTGGTAGAGATTCTCAGTCATCCAGGTCATGGTTGTCCCAACTGGACTTTGTTTTTTCTTTTGAAGACATTTCGCTTCTCATCCAAGAAACTTCCTCAGCTCTGACAGGATAGTGGGGAATTTTCTTCAAAAGAAAAAAACAAGCAAGCGCAGTTGCTTCCTGAAAAAGTACCTTTGGGACAACCACGACCTGAATGACTGAGAATCTCTACAGACTTTTAGCTATACAATTTGGGACGAGCACCCTTTGAATGGTGTGGCAATAGGAATGAGTTTCCAGAGAAAAATTGCAGACTACAGGAACCAGTAGCACCACTCAGGTGACTCTGAGGACACAGATAAACCTCCAAGTGATTCAACGACCCCGCTAAAAAGAATGCAGATTACCAGCTGTCTGCAAAGAATATATAAATCCTTCCATTCCTCACTATCTTGTCAGAGCTGAAGAAGCTTGCTGGATGAGAAGCAATGATGAGAAGTCTTTAAAAGAAGAAACAAGGAAGTCCAATTGCCTCCTGAAAAAGCACCTTTGGGCATAGGAAAATTCCAAGTCAAAAGGAATTCTTGATAACTACATGGATTGTGTTGGCAACCATGTAGGAGTAATTCCTCTTTTACTTTTCCACAATTCTTTCTGAATTCCAGTCTAACTTGCAGCCCTGGTACTTTCTAATCTTCCCCCATACAAGTACTAAAAAGACCTCAACTTCCTTCATTCTGCTCAGCATGCCGACTACATCACACTTAACCTTCTCCACTCAATAGCATGGGATAAGATCCTCCACTAAGAATAGAGTGAATTTCTGCTGTATTTTTACTTCTATTCTTTCCTAAATTCATTTAATCTTATTTCCATGTTAATCTGTGGACTTTTAAACCTATTCAAAAAAATATGTATTTCTGAGTGCAAAATTTGAGAACTGTAAGCATTAAAAGATAATGCATATCAATTCACAAATTAGTCTGATAGATAACTCTTGAGCATTGCTAATTCTAACAGCTAATTTCACAACAATCTTGTCCAGTATCGACATGAACCCTGTAAATCAGGGTGATCTACAAAAATAAATAAATAAATAAAAGATATAACTGACCAGTATTAATTTGCTTACTGCTTGCTTCTGAAACCAGTCATTTCTGTAACTTATTTATTTCTAAATTTTAAAAACAAAATAAAAACCAAAATCTTCTGTTAGAAGTAAGCCAGAGTTTAAAGCAGCTTTCCTGTATGAAAACAGCAAGTGCAGAGTTATCCATTTAGCTCTCGGTATGGACTGACCTTCCTTAACCAGCAATTTATTTTTACAATCTCAGAACAGAAATTAACTTTAAAATTAGTTTGAGAGATTAGCTTAAACTTTAAAATGTTTAAAATATTCTTGGGAATGTAGGTATAGAAGAATGCACAGGGAGCAACAATGGCTGTTACTTTATTTTAGATCGCCGACCTTTCCAAGTAAAGAACATTTTATTTTCTGTACTATGTGAACACTTTCCCCTGAACAATTTTTTTCTGCGCAAGGACAAGGGCTGGTGTGAATGTCAGCAAAATGTCATTAACTAACAATTGAATTGGAATGTAAGTTTTCTGTCCCTGAGAACAGCTTCCAAATGCAATTGGTGTTATTTTCTTCTTTTTAAGTATTATAGCAGCAGCACATTGCATTTCCTTCCTCTTGACTCTCATTTTTCTCTTGTTAACAATCTCCTTCTAAATATTTTGACAAACAGATGCAGTGGTCAAAGCCAAATTCATCTGGCAATGGGCTAACATTCAGACCGAGTAACTCCTAGCACATGACCTTTCAAAATGGCGATTTGCCTTCTTGATAATGAGTGGGACATTTGTGATCCTTCAGATATTGCTAAACTACCATGTGACATATGCTTGCTGGGGCTATTTAGATACAGTGTCATCAATGTGCATGAGGTTGTGAAGTGTAATCTAATGTGTCTGCCTGGGGAGTGAGAGGTAGAAATGTTCAAGTTGAACTGTTTTGACCTTGTTATAGATGTTTTGCATGTTCAAAGTTCAAACAAGAACTAGGATTCAAGACCACTCAGAAACTACAGCTGCTCCTAAATGCAGCAGCACAAATAGTTACAACTAAAACCTTAATAACTAATATTCCTAATATATTAGCTTCCCTGGCTATTGATGGGTTACAATTCAAGATGCTGGCGCTCACCTTTAAGGCCCAGCATGGCAGAGAACATAGATATTGATAGGTCTCCAGTCTACCTATCTACAAAATTCAATAGAGTTGCTGCTTTGGGCTCATCAATTAAATAGTGTTATCTTATGGAAACCAGGAGGTATTTCTCTTGAGGCCCCAAGACTGCTGGTCTTCAAAAAATCTTCCCAAAGCTAAATTTTCCTCCAGACAATAGAACAGGATGGTATATGAGCCCATTATAGTTACCGTATTTTTCGGAGTATAAGACGCACATTTCCCACCCAAAAAAAGTGGGTGGAAATGTCTGTGTGTCTTATACAGCAAATATGAGCCCATTTTTGGCCTCCCAAAGCCTCCATGCATCCTGTTTTTGTCCTCGTCGGCATCCAGAGGAACTCTGCAGGCTGAAAATGCGGGGCAAAACGGGACCCACGGAGGCCTCCGGAGGGCAAAAACAGGCCCTTTTTTGGCGTGGAGTGCCTCTGGACACCAGGGAGGGCAAAAACAGGACGCATGGAAGCAAAATGTGTTTTTCTCATTTTCCTCTTCTAAACCAAGATGTGTCTTATAGTCCGGTGCGTCTTACACTCCGAAAAATATGGTATGTTAATACGTTGTCCCTGGTGTATTGCGTTTTATTTTTTATTGTCTACTTTTCATATTGTGATTTTTAAACTTTTGCTACCTGCCCAGAATTGCTTAGTAATGTAAATTGAATAAACAGACTTATGTTTCAGAGTCAGAACAAAACACAACAGCCTTGAATGTTGTCAAAGGCATGATGATTGCTCCAACCATGGCAGTTAGGATGAATACTGAGTTGTAATTGAAAAACGCAGTGGTTTTTTGTTTGGTTGTTTGGTTTTTTGGCTAAGACTATAGAACACCAGAATTTGGTCCAGTCATATTCAAAATTCAGAACACTCAAGTCATTCCAAGAGTACCTGGGTGAAAGACAGCCACCTTGAAATGTTTAAGTGAGGTTACTTATTCGAAACTCAAAACAAAACATATACAAAAATGTATCCAGTTTTGTTTCCATTTGGAGACTACATCTAGACTACGGGTTCAAGGACAACCTGTGAGAGTAAGCATCTCAGGGACTTCCCATGTCTCTGATATCTCTAAAGCTGCTGAAAGAAACAGGTTTTCAAAGATTTCCTATAGTGCCAGTAGAGTAAGGCTACTCTCACTTCAGAGAAATGATCCTCTAAAACAGGGCTGTCAAACTCCCGGCCCATGGGCTAGATGTGTCACGTGCTGGCCACGTCCACGCCCAGTTTAGCGAAGGAGAAAAAAAATCCCGATACGCAGCCGTGATGACGTGAATTTGACACCCCTGCTCTAAAAGGAGGGTATCACAGCAGGAAAAGTGATTTTAATTTAATAATTAAATTAGATAATTAACTTAATCTTAATGATTAAGAAGTTAAGACAAATGGTTCATAAATCTTGTGTGTATATTTCAAAGAAGAAAATAGCTGGGCTCAAAGCAACAACTCTTCATTGAATTTTGTAGACAGGTAGAAATAATTGAAGATCTACAAATAGCTAGGTTCTGTGCCATACGGGGCCTTAAAAGTGAGCACCAGCATCTAGAATTGTACCTGGAAGTTTTGATATTCTGAGTTGGTATAAACATTTTATATAGGTTTCCTAGCATGGCAATGTCAGAACTCTTTTGCAACTTCCAAACTGGAAATGAACAAATCAAGGAAACGGGTTTCTTTAATCTTGACTATTTAGATTTATTAAAGAAAGGTCATGGATTTTAACCAGTACTTTTGCTTTTAAATATAAATATACATGTACATTCAAATTTAATATCTAACTTTTTTTCTTAGACATTTTCGATGGAGGGAGGCTGTAGCTCGTCCATTCTGAAATGTAAGCTGGCTTGTACCTGGGTTATCTGGACCCAACAGCTACCACACTTAGCAGTTTTACAAAGATAACAGCAAAGGACAGAAGGCAAAATCTTCTAAGAGAGAAGACTTTGAAGAAAATCAAAAGTGTGAAATCAAAGCACAGAGAAAGGAAGGCACTTGAAAGCAAGTACCTATATATGAAAGGAAACAGAGAGCTCATGTGATTTGGATGGAAAAAGAGAAGCAAAATTCATTTTTGAGCTCGGGCTTTTTGTAGAGATATGCAGGACAGAATATAAAGAACAACACTTCAGCTGCAGATTAGGAATGATGCACCTCAGGCACCAAATAAACCATAAGGATAATTTCCAAAAAAGCCACTAGTAATTGTTGCCTGTTACTGAGAGGCAGTGTAGCTGGCAAGGTTGTTATTGAGCTTGCTGTGTCAAAAGCAATTGCCTTTTCATGCAGAGACAAAGAAGCAAGGAAATCGGACAAGAGAGGTCTCGAGTGTCTTCTCTACCATATTTTCAAAAGAGGATTTTAGGGTAGCCTTTTCATTCTGCACAACCTCTGCCAGGCCGGGCTATATTATCTTTAGGTAATGAGTTACACTAGGACAGCATAAAATCTCCTTTCTGAGCCAGAAGCCCATTTACATGTCAGAAAAAAAGGTGCAATATTTTAAATAACTAAAACCAAAAGAAAGTCACCTGATGCAGTTTACTTTTTTCCAAGTCTATCACAAATCCCAGAAGTAAAATTATCTCTTTTTTTAAAAAACAGGATCTTTAACATAAGCATGACTACCAATTGAGCAATACACAAAGGATATGGGGATGGCAATTACATGAATCTTGCTTAAATGAATAGAATAGAATAGAATAATAGAGTTGGAAGGGACTTTGGAGGTCTTCTAGTCCAACTCCCTGCTTAGGCAGGAAATTCTATACCATTTCAGACAAATGGTTATCCAATCCCTTCTTAAAAACTTCCAGTATTGGAACATTTACAACTTCTGGAAGCAAGTTGTTCCACTGATTAATTGTTCTAACTGTCAGGAAATTTCTCCTTAGTTCTAGGTTGCTTCTACCTTGATTAGTTTCCACCCATAGCTTGACTCCCTCTTCTTTGTGGAAGCTCCTGAGATATTGGAACAGTGCTATCATGTCACCCCTAGTCCTTCTTTTCGGAAGACTAGACATATCCAGTTCCAGCAACCATTCTTTATATGTTTTAGCCTCCAGTCCCTTAATCATCTTTGTTGCTCTTCTCTTCTCTTTCTAGAGTCTCAACATCTTTTTGTATCATTGAGACCAAAGCTGGATGCAATATTACAAGTGTGGTCTTACCAAGGGGGTGTGCAATATGAAGTGAGTTCTGGTACCTTGATTTATTTTATTTTTTTGCATGTTTATACTATACATGATCTTATTACAGGATAAAAAAAGTCAGGTACTATACTCAGCCCCTAACATCTACAACATTGGGGTCATCAGAGGCAATAATTTAAGAACACCGCTACAAACGCTTAGGCATAGTTACAGGTAACCCTAGACTTATGATCACAATTGAGCCCAAAATTTCCATTGCTAAGCAAGACAGTTGATAAGTGAGTTTTGTCCCATTCTGCAACCTCTCTTGCCACGGTTGTTAAGTGAATCACTGAAATTGTTAAGTTAGTAACACATTTGTTAAGTAAATCTGACTTCCCCATTGACTTTGCTTCTCAGAAGGTCACAAAAGTAATCACATGACCCCAGGATACAGCAACCATCATAAATATGAATCAGTTGCCAAGCATCTGAATTTTGATCATGTGACCATGGGAATGCTGCAATGGTCATAAATGTGGAAAGTGGTCATAAGTTACTTTTTTCGGTGATGTAACTTTGAATGGTCACTAAACGAACTATTGTAAGTTGATGTCTACCTGTATTACATCACATTAAGATCTCACTGGTGTTCAGCAGTTTTACATGATAAGGTCATCATATATGGGCTGCCAAAACCCAGACAATTATAAAATGGCTTCCAAAAGACGCTTTTTCAAAAAGGCAACTGGACACTGTTTTTTCCTAAAACAAAGGGGAAAAGCAAGCACCTTTGGGACAACCATGACCTGAATGACTGGGAATCCCCATAGACAAAAAAAGATGGCTTCAATTTTGCTACCTTTGCTGGCATTTAAGGATGGCTAAAGTTTTGCAGCCTACCCACAGAAGACATCTTCAAGTGCTTGCCGAGCGCAAGGAAAAGTGAGTGAAGACATTGCTTCCCAGCCTGAAGCTGCTGTTGCTGAGAAAATGAAACAATGTCCTGGTTTGGGAAAGTGGGTCTGGCATCTGAGTTCTCTTCTTCCTAATTTGGTCACCTAGCTAGAGCCCCTGTTGTTGTAAATGATTTTTGACACACACGCACCCTAAAATTTTTTACAACAACAGGAGCTCTAGCTAGGTGACAAGGTAGATCAAGCTACAGATCATTAATCAGGTAGATCAGTCATATCTTTCTTCCCTATCCCTAGGCATCCAAAGATCATGTCAACCCACTGGAAGTCATTCAAAAGAATAGATAATGGCTTTTCCAGAGGGGTGAAATATACACACATCTTGCTCCAGATTCATCTTTGTATTTCATGTACAAGCAATACATTAGGTCTGAAAACATCCAGACTGTATATGTGAATCACTGACTTACGGACTCTTGCTGTGAGAAGATTTATCCTGACAACTTTGGAAATAGGGAGTAAATTCTCCTTCTTCCAAATGCAATTTAGAACTCCTTTCAAGGTCATGTAAAGCCAATTTGTTACTTTTTAATGTGTATCTCGGAAACACATTTACATAATTAAAATAAATAAAGCATATGAAAGAATAACTGGCATATGTAGGAGGCGATCTTGGAGACAATGTCTGAATTACTAATTGTCACCCCTAAACAAGGCGACAATTATTCCACTTCCGTGTAGTTTATAAAGTTCTTAAGCTATGCAAATGGATGCATTTTTAACTTGCCCTTCAAATTTAAGGGGAAATTGGGGGGGGGGAGGACAAAAAACGTCTGGGGAATATATTTAGAGACAGAGATTGAAAGAGAAAGCCCTTTGTTTTGAAAATATTGTAGCACAAACCAGGTTTGGTTCCTCAGAATCTGGCTGTAATAGGGAAAGACCTTTGGGATTCCCTCCCTTAATTCAACCCATCTTGTTACAAGCAGCACAAAAGCAAGTTGCTAGGAAGGGAAAGTTTGAATCTCTGAAGGGCCCCAGGAGAAACTGCTAAGCGCTGCAGTTGAGATACATAAGGTGAAGGAATGTCAAGGAAGGGATGAAACGGTTCCATGGAACTGTTGGTTTTCCTAGAATAAGTGCAAATCTGGGTCGGTAGATGATCACAGAGTCCGGGTTTTCTGTATCTCTTTACTGTTAACTTCTAGTCATCTTAATTGTTGAAGTCCAGATATAGTCAATTTATTGGGCTTATGGGTATACAGGTATTGGGTTTTTAAGAATAGGAAACACGGAAGTTTCAATATTACATATTGGCTGAATGGGAATGAAGAAATAAATCTTATTTTTCAGGAGCAGGTTGGTCATAGCTGGGTTCATGAAGGAAGACTACTTTCTTGGAGGCCTCCCCCAGGATTTCTAAACAAGATACTAATAACTTTGCAATTGGTGTTTGAGAAATTTTTCATCAGCCTGAAGACAGGGCATTTTCCTCCCCTCTTTGAGTTGAGTTCATAATAATGCTACTGGATTAATCAGCTTCCTCTTCTTTTATTCCTTGTCATTAAATTTCACCCAAAACATAGGCTGTGAAGTTTTTATCTTGCTTCTTTGTTCAGGACTGACTTACACCTCTTTGTTTTCTTATGGACAAGGGTTCCCAGCTTCTCTAGATACTAATAATTCCTGACTGTTGCTCAACTTCCTGCATTATTATTATTTTTTAGCTTTTATTGAAGAAAGACCAAGACTGAAATGAATCTATGGTATAAATGTGTCCTATATTTTTCTTTAATGAAAAAGAAGTCACAAAATGCTGTGCAACTGTGTTTGCAAGTATGCCATTGTTGTGCCTCTATATGAAAGGAAGGATAGGAAAAAAACTAAATGAAGGAATTATAGGGGGAACAATTTAACTGGGCATAGGAAGTTGGTTGGCATAATTCTTAATGAAAGGGTAGAAGAGAGGACAATGGAAAACATTGGGGAAGTGTTACGACGATATGTGGCAGGCAGAGGGTTTGCAACCAGATTTTTATACTTCAGCAGTCCCTAAGAAAATTGCAGAAAAGTTTATTGCATATTTGTCGATTTAGAGAAAGTGTATGATAAACCAACTAGGCTTAAAGTATAGAATATTTTGCAGAAATATGGTGTTGAGGGTTGACTGGTGATGTGATCAAAGCAAATGGAACTATGTGTGGAAATTAATGGAATGCCTAGGAAATCATTCAACATTAAATAGGGATTAAGACAAGAATGGATGATTTCCCCATGATTTTTAAACATATTTACGCATCAAAATGTAAGAAATGTTTATGTTGATATTAGAGTTGCATTGGTTGGGGAATGCAAATATGTGTGTAATTCTGTATGCAGACAATGCTGTATTGCTGGGTGAAGAATCCAAATAATGTTTGAGAACATGTTTCAACAAGGAGTATGAATCTGAAAATGAATACATCAAAGGCCAAAGTGGATGTATTTGACACGGACAATGGAATGAAGAATTGTAACTTGTGCACAAATGTTGAGAAAAACTAGAGCAGATAGAGGAAAATAATGTATCACAACAGACAGTTAATGAAAGGTAGGGAAAGCCACGGATAAATGCTAAGTCTTGCTGTTTCTAGTAGAAAGGATTTGTGTAGAAAGTGGTCTGCTGCAAGACATGAACATTTGTCAAAAGAAGTGAACCTGGCTGTGTAGAATGTGCTTCTACACTCTTTGTTATATAGAAGTGAGAATTATATCAGGAGAAACGCGAAGGAAGATGAATGAATTCAGAAGGTTAATACAATAAGAAATCCAGTCAAGAACTAATGGGTGATAAATAAGTGTGTCTTGACTACAACAGTATGTTACCAGTATGAAAGAAAGATATTGAGTCGTACAAATGCATGAGGATCACTTTACAAGACAGCTATAAAAAAGAAGGGGAATCAGAGAAACTCACAGTTGTATGGAGTTACTGAAGTCTACAAAAGAGAGAGGTGAGAAGTTGAAAGAACAAATGTATGAAATAATGCATGCGCAAAGCAAGGAGGGTTTGCAAGCACAGAAACGAATAGTGTTATAAAAGTGAAAAGCATGATATAAACTAGATACAGCTACATTTTCTTACATAATATCTTTGCGCCTTATTCCTTTTCTGTGCTGAGCATAACCATGCTTACCCCTGAAAAGGAAGAATATAATGGGCAGGTCAGTATGTATGAGCAGGGAAAAAATCCTAACCAATTCAAAAATATTAAAGTTACAGGAAGACAAATTCCATTCAAATGCTAGGAAAAAACCTATAACAATAAGTGCAAGTTCAACGATTACTCACAAGGAAGGAGAATTATTTCACTGGGGATCAAGTGGAAATGCAAAGCCATTTGTTGACTATGGAGTTAATTTGTTAATTTCTGCAGTGAAAAGAGATTTGGAATTGATACCCTAAAATGCCCCCTTCTGTGTCCTATTTTAGTGGGTGTTCCCTTCCTTTCCATCCAAATGCCGATCTTTCAAATTAGGTGCAAGAGACACAGCTTCATGGGTACAAGGCAAGTTCGCAATGTATGAAAACATACCCCAAATCATCACATTGGCTTTAGGATTTGGGGTGTATAACAAGATGGTATGGTGGTATAGCTGGGCAGCCAACTCTTAGCTATTGCTTTCTAGGTAGCACACCAAACATTGGGCAGCTTCACACACTACTGTTTACAATAAATGAGAAGATGCTAAACTCTGAACAACCAAAACGGACATGGCTCCAAAATCTATTATACAAGAGGAGAAAAGTTAAGAAAAATGTATGGCATGGTGCCAGCCTACCTATGGAACTGACTTCATCCCGTTACATTAGACCAATCAGGCAGGGTAGATCTGTTGCAAACCCCATCAGTTCAAGAACTCTGACTGGTGGGGTCCAGCAGGAGAGCCTTCTCTTCTATTGCCCCTGCCCTCCTCTGGAGGTGAGGTGGGCCCCCACTCTTCTGTCCTTCCAGAAAGGAGTCAAAAATGGCTCTACTGCCTTCTGTGGGGAGCCCCGAGGGTCATGCAGCCCTGGGGCTGGTTAGTACCCCGAAAGCCCTCCCTTCACCTTTTAACTACTTTTAGTAGTGTTTAATTATCCTTTTCAAATCTCCTCTAAATAATTATTCCTATATTTTAACATTGTATTTATGCTGTCCAGAGTGCCTCTCTGAAGGAGACGAATGGTTTAAAGAAATGAAAAATAAATAAATAAAAGGGAGAATATGTTTTCTTCTTTAATATAAATACCCCAGAAGCTTCTGCAATCTGTAATAAATTGTCTTGGTGCTACAATCAACATCAGGCATCATGTGTTCTCTCTCTCTCTCTCTCTCTCTCTCTCTCTCTCTCTCTCTCTCTCACACACACACACACACACACACACACACACACACACACACACCAGGGGTAACAACTATTTTGTAGGGCTATCCTACATTAAGCCTGCCTCTTCTTCTGCAAATGAGCACCTATTCTTCATTGACTGAATCCCAAACTCTATACACATTGAATGATTTGTGAGCTACAGCAGGTTGGTGATGCTAATCCAGCCTGATCCTGCTTTACAGAGTTCACTTCTGCATACATCACCTCCCTGCCTCCCTACATATATAAAAATGGAATCTCTAGACCCCAAAAAAGGTATTTCCATTTAAGGAAAAGAAACCCTCCATTTAATTCCCCCCCCCCATCAATTGGTCTCTGCTATCTCACCCAAACACCCCCAGAGCCTGTGCATTTGTAAAAGTATGAAGCAATTAAAATCCTGTTAAGTAAAAAATCCTGTTAAGTAAAATACTGCAAAGAAGGTTCTGTCCTGGAAAGATTACACATGGACACTGGCAATCAGAATGATTTCTGGTCAACAAGGCATTCCAGCTTCCAGGTTTGAAAGCCACAAGCAACTTGACTTTCTCCTTATTTAAAGCTGTTAGAAGAATTGTTTCCAAAACCACTCACTAGATGTCTCTAGATAAGTTAAATATAATTGCTGCAGAGAACGTCTTGCTGCTGCTCCCGTTAACAAGGAACCTGTGACACGCATGGCTTGTTCTGAAAAAAAAAAGTCTCTTGCTTGTAGCCAGTAACTCCATTTGAAGTTCAAAAGGTGGCTTTTATTTTAAATATTCTCATTGATTCTGGCCAGGATCCTGTTTGGAGGATGCTAAATCTTCACTGTTATTTGAGATCCCAGAGATTGTTGTGACACTTAAAAAAAGAGAACAGGAGCTTTCTATTTATTCGATCAGCTGGTTTACAGCAAACTGAATGAAGGTAATCTTTATTCCCATCTAATGGAGTACACATATTTTATCATAATCCTTACGAAGATCATTTGCAATGTCAAAATTCATTTTCTTTTTCAAAAAAAGTGCAATGCCTCATCAGTTTTGCAAGTCACCGTGGTTAATTGGATTTGTTCATTTTCCCCTCATGAACCATCACTTATTCTTTAATAGTGCCCATTAGCTATCAGTTATCTGTTACATTATTTGGTAACTTTATAGCTTTTTATGAAGGAGAAGAAGAAAAGGAAAGGGGGAAAAAAACACCCCAGCAATATTTTCAGTTCCCTCCAGCTTTTGTTCGATTTCATGTAATTTGTAACACAGGTGTCACCATCAAACCAAGCCGGCAAATGCAGAAACACAATTCAAATATGTTGTTAAAAAAACATGTACTTCTATTGGCACAGTTGCTGAAATTAGTTTCTGAGAAAAGGGAGATCAATTTCTTTCTGACTCAGTCTTGAAACACAAATCTAAAATGAAGTTGTGCTAAGCTGTGGGATTTTTTTTTATTTATCTAGTGATGTTTGGTAACGGGCAGACAGAGTTATTTTCTTTGGAAGTTCAGGCCAAACAATTCTATATAATACATGGCCACAAATTCAATTTAACCCTTATGAAAAGAGCATCCGCTAAAAAGAAACTCAGAGGGTTTTTGTTTTTTTAAAAAAATTCCCTTATGACCATGATGCACAAATGACATTTATATAAATTTTTGCTTTTCAGATATGTAAATATGGAACAAGCTGTACTTACAAGCTTGTTCAGGTGATTTCTTCTTTTTTTTTCATGGCTTTCTCTGGTTCTTGTTTTGCTGGGGGATGATAAAACTTTAAATAACCAAAGCACCAGTGAAGCATCTCCAAATCTGAAACACTTTGAGCCCACTGAAAGGACTGGCCCGAGTTCAAGGAGCTCAGCACAGTCACTGATACAGATAGTCCTCAATTTACAACAGTTCATTTAGTTACCGTTCAGAGTTTCAAGAGCACTGAAAAATGTGACTTATGACTCTTTTTCAAAGTTATGACCTTTGCGGCATCCCCACGAACATGTAATCAAAATTCAGATGCTTGGCAACTGGTTTATATTTATGACCGTTGCTGTGTCCCAAGGTCACGTGACATCCCTTTTGTGATCTTCTGACAAGCAAAGTCAGTGGGGAAGCCAGATTCACTTAACAACTGGGCTACTAACTTATCAACTGCAATGTTTCACTTAACAACTGTGGCAAGAAAGGTCATAAAATTGGGCAAAGCTCTCTTAACAAATGTTTCCTGTGACAACAGAAACTTTGGGCTCAATTTTGGTCATAAATTGAGGTCTACCTCTTAGTAAGCTTCTTTAAATTAGAGGTAAATGGAATAATGAAATGAAAAATGAAGATTTTATTCTAGATACCTCCGCTATAAAACATTGTGGAATGGGGGGGTCAAAGGATTTTGTCTGAGAAATGAGAAGTGCCACACTGGCTTTGAAATGACTGTTCCAGGCAGGCTCTTATCCTGAGGGAAGATTGCATTGTGATGTTTCTTATTATTAATGTCACTGGTTTATTTTTATTACAGATAGTCTTCGACTTACACCAATTCATTTACAGATTCCTCAAAGTTACGACGACACTGACAAAAATGACTTTTGACCAGTTTCATACTTAAGACTGTTCCAGCATCCCCAGGGTCACATGATCAAAATTCGGGCGTTTGGCAACTGGCATGTATTTATGACAGTTGCACTGTTCCAGGACCATGTGATCACAATACCTTCCTATCTGGCTTCTAACCAGCAAAATGGGAGAAGCCAGATTCACTTAATGACCGCATGATTCTCTTAAGAGTTGCACTGATTTGCTTAAGAACTGTGGCAAAAAGGTTGCAAAATGGGGCATAACTCACTTAACAACTGTCTTGCTTAGCAAGAGAAATTCTGAGTTCAATTGTGGTTGTAAGTCAAGGACTATTTGTATTTATTTGTCAAATTTACACACACACACACACACACACACACACACACACCTTACATGAAGGGACTCTGGGTGGCAATAAAACCAGCAATTAAAATGTTCTACAAAACCAATTAAAACAATACACATAAATAAAACAAGAGGGAAGATTGTATCTACAATGCTACCACCCTAAAGGCTCCTTATTTCAAAAAATGCCCAAACTTTCCGAAAAAAAAACCCACCATGATTTTTAAAAATAATGTTATCAAAAGTGTTAAAAAATAAAATAAAAAATTGCAAATGAATATAAAGTAAGGAATAAAAAGGCAATCAAAGAGAAAGCTAAAAGTGCAAGAAAGGGAAAAAAAGTAAAGAAAAGGGAAGAAGAGAGATATAAAGAAGCAGCTTCCACTCTTCTTTATAAATACAATTATATGTTTTCTCTTTGTCTAAAGTTACAGTATTATTCTCTTTTTTCTATAAACTATCCCGCCTAATCATAAAACCCATAAATCATAAGTTCTCTTTCTTTTTTTCATTTTACTCAAAAATTCCATAAGAAGTTTCCAGGCAGTAAACAGAGATAATATGTTTTCGCTAATGAAAGAAGTCAATTTGGTTTGTGAAAAAAACAACAACAACCCCACACACATTTTGAAGGTTTTCTAGAAGACCATATCGGTTGGGGCTAACTCACTTTAAGGAAGGATGATGTCTGTTTCCCAAACAACCAGAATTAGGTCTACTGTTCCACTTAGTTTGGTCTTATCATATGATTTGGGAAAGCATTAATAGATAGGTGAATATCTTGGCACACCACCTGGGGTCAGGCAGAAACTTCAGATAAGCAAAACAATAAGCAACACAATCAAGCCAAAGGTTGACAAAATTAACTCAGACAAACACCTAAAATTTGCATTTCCCCTTTTGCCTATAGAGCCAGCCATGACCCCTACATGACCCCATCGGAATCCAGAAGGTATAAAAACCCACCCACTCTAAACCCCACTTTGTCAGCTGTCCCTGAATCACATGTGGTTGGTGGTTCTCCTTCATCAGTAAAGGGAACCTTTCTTTTCAATCAGCCTCCAGCCTCCATTTTATTTCCAGTGCCTTTCTCCCGACTTGGAACTGAACCAGATCAATATTTCTTCCAACACTCCCACAAGTAAATATATTTTATCTGAACAGCATTGGCTGAAAAAACAAACAAACACTAGTTAGATCTCACTCGCCAGAGTCTTAGTCATTCCCCATTAGCCACTGGAGCAGAAAGCAACATAATGATATAGGGTCTTTCCATGCTATGGCCTATCTACTGCTTTGAGAGATAAATGGCTACATCAGAATATTTCTGGCTGAGAAGGAACTTGAGATAGACTTGACTGAGAAATCAATCAACCTGCACCTGCTCCTGGGCCTTAAGTCAAAATCTGTCCAAGGCTTCAGCAAAATGCCGAAAGTTTACATGCTTGAAGCTTCATCATATTGTGATCACTTCGGTATTGATTTTGTACGTGCAGGTGCGGTAGGAGTAATACAGAAATAGAGAGTGAGAAAATAAATGGCAAAGGCTCTCTTGAAATTCTCCACTGTTTTGATGGGTGATTACTGCACGTTGGGTTGGAGATGCCTGCACATTGCTCAGTGGAAAAAAGTTATTTAGTAATTTCTTCATAGGTGGCTGAGGTGAGGACAAACACTGTTGTTGTTGTTTTTTCCTTCTTCTTAAAAGGATATGGGGCAACAATAGCATCGCTCTCCTCCTCCTCCTCCTCTTCCTCCTCCTCCTTCTCCTCCTAGCATCGCTCTCCTCCTCCTCCTCGCTCGCTCTCCTCTTCCTCCTCCTTGCATCGCTCTCCTCCTCTTCCTCCTTGTCCTAGCATCATTCTCCTTCTCCTCCTCCTCCCAGCATTGCTCTCTTCCTCCTCCTCCTTTTCCTCCTAGCATCGCTCTCTTCCTCCTCCTCCACCTCCTCCTCCTCCCATTGTTCTCCTCCTTCTTCTCCTATCATTGCTTTCTTCTTCTTCTTCCTCCTCCTCCTAGCATTGCTCCGCTCCTCCTCCCATCACTCCCTTCCTCCTCCTCTCATTGCTCTCCTCCTCCTCCTCCTCCTCCTCCTCTTCCCTCTAATATTCTAAGTTTTGTTTCATTCTGGGACATTGTTTATCTGTATGGGAGAGAAACGGTAGCTTTTACAGAGAAATAAGGAAAGGAGAAAAGAAGGGTATTCAGACAAGGTACAATGAAAATTTCCCTTTTTTAAAGAAATGAATTAATATAATTCAGAAATGCTTTCAGCAAAAAAAGAAACCCTGAGAAACTTTGACTTAATTCTAATTAGCATTGTAGCTAAGCTCATGGCAATTTGCATATCAGTTGCAAAGGTACAGACAACTTTCAAAGACTTTTATTTCTATCAAAGTCTGCCAGACCCTGGGAATGCTACATTAAGAGTTATTAGAATGAAAAATTATTAGTTGGATTTTTTTGGCAGGCATCAGTTCTTCACAGCACTTCAGGCAGCTTTTTAAAAAGTAGCGAGTCAAATGAATATTATTTCATAGCTTATACCTTTCTCCCCTCAAATCTTATTAAGCAGTGACATGAGTAGGGATTGAAAAAAATGAAGCTGGACAGAAATGGGCAAAGCACTTTAGTCAGAAATAATACAATTTCATTTAATTAAGCAATACAGATATAATCCAACATATATTTGTTTCTACATGAGGTTTACCTTTCTGTTTTGTTAAAAATATTTGTTTAAAAAAACTATTACACAACTTACGACCACAACTGACCCCAACATTTCTGTTGTTAAGTGAGTTTTGCTCCATTTTACGATCTTCCTTGCCACAGAATTACTGCAGTGGATTATTTAGTAACACAGTTGTTAAGTGAACCTGGCTTCCCCATTGACTTTGCTTGTCAGAAGGTCGCAAAAGGGGATCCATGACCAATGGTCATAAGTATGAATCAATTGCCAGGCATCTGAATTTTGTTTACATGACCATGAGGATGTTACAAATGTCGCAAGCATGAAAAATGGTCATAAGTCACTTTTTTTCAGTGCCGTTGTAACTTGTAACGGTCACTAAATGAACTGTTCTAGGTCAAGGACTACCTGTAGTTTATTGTTGCTAATTATTTTGGCATGAGTTCTTCTAAATTGGTGAAACAGGAATTCTAGGGTACCTCCGACCCTGTTCAGGATTCCTGAACAAGAAGTGATGAAAAAAATAATAATCCCATGATGGCGTATGCTCTTGCCCTGACTTAACTGAGAATATCCATGTTATTCCCACAAGAAGAATCCTGGAAGGCAGGTAAGACTGGGAGGAAAAAGAGGCAGGAAGGGGAGGGAGAAACTGATCCAAAGTCACCAAATTAATTTCCATGGTTCATGGTAGATTTATAAGTGAACTTCCTAGTCTTTGTACAATGCTTGAGCTCCTATGACACTCTGGTTCTCATTCTCCATCCATATAGGACACTGTAGATCGCTTTGCAGTAGAGCAGTTGGGTTAAAGGAATGGATTCAAGAGAACACAGGGGCATTCAGTCACCCAGCGCAGTGATATAATTTTCTTAATAGGTCGGTGTGGAACAAGAGGCTATGAATAAAATGCTCTGTTTCACATCATTTTGAATTCAACAGTAAACACTTTCCTTGCAGCTTCTATGTTCTGCAATTTGCATGTTTGCAAATATCCGACAATTTGTGAAGACTTTAGAAAAGCTTTCTCCAACCCTGTGCTTTTCTGATATTGGTTGTAATTTGCAAAACCCGGCTGTTTGCAGCATAGGGCTGGAGAAGGGCGAGGGAATCTTTTTACACCAGTCACATGGGTTATTTCAGATGAAGTCTCCAGATGAGGTGGATAGCTTGGATATCATTGTTCGATCTGGTCTAGAAATGGGGAAATCAGTTTCTAAATATTAGAAGACAAATTATTTCCCTGTCTCCCTAAGAAGACAAATTATTTCCCTGTCTCCCTAAAAGGAAAATAATATCTAGAGTGGTTCTTAAGACAGTTGCTAAATTTGAAGACGCATTCTTGCAAAGTTTTAAGAGCAACTTCGATTTGAAAACACATTTACTTGACTGTCTGAAGGCTGTGTTATAGCCATTAAAAAGAAAACAAAACACTGAAGTATAGGTGCGAATTAAGCTGTAACACAAGATGTGATGGTGGGGGGGAAGCTTAAAATAAATAATGTCTTATTTCTGAATTCTGAAATTTCAGTGCAATTACCTGTCTGGTAACTAAAGTATCATTAATTGCTTAATTAGGTTGCATTTTGCTGCAGAGAATATAAAATAGGTTCACTTGAAGGAAGATTAAAGGTTGTTGTCAAATACATACACTAACAGTTGATTGCATTAATGGTGTTATTTGTGCTTCTGTAATTGCTGCAGTAATTTATATTTCTGGGTTTATTATTATTACGACACTGAAGATGTCAACTGTCATTATTTAATGTTCTTTCTTTATATAAGAAAAAAAAAACTCCTTAGTATAATTAAACTTCATAATGAAAATAACTCCATAATTTTTTCATCAGAGAGGAAAAAAAAACCCTACTGTGATGTGGTGATAGAAATTTTCTATAGAAAGAGGAGGAGAATGGCAGATGTGTCCAGTGAATACAAAGGAAGGACTTTATTAGAATTGCTGCTTACATATCATTCCAGCAGGGAGACAGTGTATTACCAGGAAAAAAAATGGATTAAAATGACATTGGTTTGCCTCCAAATGGATATATTAATGATTACAGAAATAGGCAAATGTAGACACTGTTATAAGAACCGTGATGGCGCAGTGGTTAGAATGCAGTATTGCAGGCTAACTCTGCTGATTGCCAGCGGTTCGATTCTCACTGACTTAAGGTTGACTCAGCCTTCCATCCTTCCGAGGTCAGTAAAATGAGGATCCAGATTGTTGAGGGCAATATGCTGACTTTTTAAACCACTCAGGGAGGGCTGTAAAAGCACTGTGAAGCAGTATATAAGTCTATGTGCTATTGTTTTTGCTATTATAATTTGATACATCTGCACAGTTGAGGAGATTGTGACTAGGTGGCTTCTCACTGAGTCTGGTGTTCCAGATGATAACTGCTGGTGAACATCTTCAGGTTCCTGCTTTCTCACATTAGAAAGTTTACATGTGGCCCCTTAATTTTATTTATTTTTACATTTATATACCGCCCCATTCCGAAGACTCGGGGCGGTTTACAGCTTATAAGCAATACTC
>JANHFL010004139.1:392684-424173 GCA_032468155.1 Oxyrhabdium leporinum
CGCGGGGCCACTGCGTGGGGCGCGACGCGATGTGAGCGGTGCCGGCGCCAGGCAAGCTCTGGGGGCCGCGGGGGGGCATGGGTAGCTAGACCGCGTGTGGATGCCACGTGGGAAGCGGTGCAACACGCACGGCGGCGGTGCCAGGCAAGCTCCGGACGCTGCGTGGGGCGATCGGTGAGCAGGCAGGCAGGGGTGAGGCCAGCCAGAGGTGATATTTGCCGGTTCTCTGAACCAATCAAAATTTTCCCTACCGGTTCACCCGAACTGGTACGAACCAGCTAGATTTCACCTCTGGATGCTTGTTCTATGTGCTTTTTTCATTATTTCTATTTATTTATTTATTTTTATCAGTGTTCTATCCTGCTATTCAAGTGTGCAACTCTCCATTCAGGGTAGTTCACAATGTGCAATTCAATCAATTTCAAAGAAAGCATGAGACTAGGTCAACAAGAAAAAAGAACAAGAAACAAGGACCTCACCTATTTTCAATGCGCTTGGAAGCTAAGCAGAGTAGGAACTTGTTAATTTTGGAAGGAAGATCACCAAGAACAGTGGGGCTGTAAACTAGATGTTGAAAAGTTGAAAACTATCCCAGGGGACATCCCAAACTGCTTCCATATTATAGTTGTATAAATGTAGTTACCAGGAGTCAAGATAAGCTCAAGAGTGTCTTTACACTGCCGATTAGTAAATTCACATTGTCTGTGGAACAAATGCCATCCTATAAATGGACCCTAACATGTTGCTATAAAACTGCTTATATTTTTAAATATAAGGCACTCCAGGTGCAGCACAAGATAAAATTTCTTACCTGCTTTGTTGCGTAGTGATGTGGTAGGCCACCTATAAATATTGGTCCTGTTGGCTGCCAAATGAGAGAAGACCGGGGATTGCCAATTCTGGACCTTTTCACAGTAATTCCCAGGACAGTCATGACAGCCACACATGTTTCCAAATCTTGCCTACATGCATTTGGGAGGACAAGAAAGCAAGCAAAGTTTTACAACTGAGCTCAAGAACCTGAAAGAGTTCCTTGACAAACTCATTACAATGTGTCCATAAAAGGATGGATATTCTTTAATATACCAGTTCTAAATTAATTGCAATTTAATGGTGACTGAGGAAATGACTGTAAAACACACACACACACACACTCCTTTTTTCTCTTCTTTTGAGCAGCTTTTCTAAAATATGAAGTTGATCTACCATTAACATTGCAATTTTGTATTACAAAAGGGTAAAAAGTAATTTACAGTTTAAAGTACTTTGTTACAATGGAAAACTTGCCATCTGAATTGTTATTACTATTTTTAAGGCTGCAAATTGATTAGGTGTCCTTTTGCTCAAAGTACTTCACGTAGAAATCATCCAGAAATAATCCCATGTGCCAAAGTAAAATAACTAAAGCAATGGACTTCTGCTAATTTGTTAGACTCATTCTAAGTAAGATTTAAAGCTTACATGGCCTTGTTCACCTTACAACCTGATTCTGAATCTTTCCATTTGGTTCCACCCTTACTTAATAAATATTTTGGATCATGTTTTGTCAACAACCAATAGAGATTATCACTGAACAGTTGGTAACCTTTTAAAAGTATTTAGAAAGTATTTAGTTATTCAAATCTCAGAGAATACATTATTTCTTAAGCTAAAATGAGCTAAAAGATGAAGATAAGCTGCATCAATACTTGTGTACCCTATCACATAATTATGTCAACATTCCTCTGCTAATAAAGCAGCCCTCACCATACAACATAAACAGGAGATGCCAAGCCATATCAAACTTCTAGTCAACTTTGAAAAACTGGAGGAGGAAGCAATGTCTCGACTCATGTTCCTCTTGTTCTAACTTGTCTTTCAAACCACTTGCTTTTTCCACCGGAGAAACAGCTTGCTATGCCCCCACTTCTGATTTCCATTTCAATTGATCCAACTCAAAGAAAAAATTCTGAAAGACAGCTTTGTTAACAAGATCCTCCTCTTGGTTTGTTGCCACTGATCAATCAAGCCATCTGCAAAGCTGAGCTGGACCCATGGATAAGAGGAGACTTTGGGGGCTTCTCAGAAATCAAATGCTTGGTTTGCCATTAGTGAAATGATTTCTTCTACGGGATGGAAACACCATGCAGAATAGATGTTGGAATCGCAGAAGAAGAGGATAAACCAAGGGGAGGAGGAATATGGGTTACTGTAGTTTGGGAATGACTTGCAAATCAGACAGATGGCGATGCTGATGTCAGAAAGAAAATGGGGTACAGTATGTCAAAGATGAATAATTGATGGTACCACTGACTTTTACTTTGACCTATCCACTGCTTATTTTAGCCCTGTGCACAAATTAGTATGTAATTCTAAACAGATTATTTCCAAGGGACATCCTTGTCAAAATAAAGCAGAGGAATGGAAGGTTTTATGCAATAAATTGGAAGCGGGAAAAAGACAGCTGGGAATTAACTGAAACCACATTGAATGAGTTCACCTAATACCTTACGCTTATATACAGCATTGACTTGTATATTTTAAAAGAGCATATCTGACTGTCTATCTCGTATGGCTGCCCATCTATCCAGTGAAATTCTGGGAGGTGAACAAAATAAAAATATAACAGTCCATTTGTTAATTGAAGTAGGGCATTATAGAAATCTATCCATATATGTAGATATAAATAAATACGTTAGGGATTCCTTAAGATCTTCTCCAGATACTGAGATCTTATGTGACTGAATGTCCACTGACAACATCTAACCAAGAGATCAAAGATCTCTTAAAAGAAAAGACGGAAAGAAAGAAGTGAAGCAGACTATTCCATCAGTTCTGCTGAGGGACCAGCTTCATTATAAACTACAGCATTTCTTCTTCCATCAACCAACATGCTGTCAAAAAAAGGGAGAGATGGAACCAGGAATATCTAGTTCCTTCCCTTCTGGAAACAATTTGAGCCCATGTTTAAAATTTGTCATTTTAAGAAATAGTGCTTGAGTTAGTTTTCCTCCTTTTCCCCAACTTTGCATCTATGCTGAATTTTCAAAGAACTGTTTTGGGCTGAGGAACAGAATAAACAAGGGTTGAAAGAAAGAGAGAAGGGGCAGCAGCATCAGAGACAGAACTGAAAATCTAGAAGAAGAATAGAATGAGGGAGGGAGAAGAAGGTGTAAAACCACTTGCTCTGTGCGTGCACAAAAAGAAGAAAGATGTGAGATGGTGAAGGCAAAAAAGCTGGAGGACATCAATCAAGAACATACATCAAGGATGTGGAGTGAGACAGAGTGGGCACAGGAGAGAGAAACAGACCTTTTTTTTTTTTTTGCACTCTGCTGATAGAAATGAAGCAGAGCTGCCTAGGTAGGTCATGTATATTGGGATTTACAGCGAAATATTGGCTTCGGGCCACTGCTACTTGATAAAAGATACAGCAATTTGTCTGAGATGTTTTCAGCATAACAGCTGTTATGTATGCATTTGCCTACAAGCAAGTAATATTCTGGAATTGTTTCCTTGGGCTTTCTGTTGGTAGGACAAGATTTTAACAATTCCGGATTCCAGTGAGCAGTTTTTCACCTTGAGCTTGTGAAGTTTTGGACCTTCTGATAAGTTGGATTGAACATTTCCAAGAGAGGATAAATTAAAATAACAAACTTCAGAAATTATTCTTTAACATTTGCAGCAGATACTACTGCCCAGTAGTTCATGTCCACTATAAGTATCCCAGCAAGTTTCTTCTACACCCAATTTTTGTGGGAACAGTGATGGCATCCTCCTTCTCTTCGTTCAGTACCAAAATGTATGCACAATAATTCAAGTGGTCCTGTGGGTTAAGCTGCTAATAACTGTGCCCTAACAGTAATTGTGTAGCTTCATCTTTTGTGCTTCCCATAAATATAATAATTAAACATTGGCCTTCTAATTATAACCTGGATGATGAGATCTGTCCAAATGGAGCTGTATTCAGAGCCCAGGGCCATTCAAAATTGGATGGATAGAAAGGTCAGATGATCTACTAATACGCCATCGGGAGAAAGGGTGACTTAGCATAACAAAAAACATTTGCAAGCATCTGCAAACTCATGTATGTGATGTCCTATTTAATGGCATTTGTCAGCAAGTACTGACAATGTATTTTAAACTCTATGGCAAAATCATTTAAAGATAATGAAACATCAGATTGCCTTTCCTGCCAAGCTTATTAAACGTTACTCTTACTAAGAACAGCATTTCT
Source organism: Oxyrhabdium leporinum (assembly GCA_032468155.1). Lineage (NCBI taxonomy): Eukaryota > Metazoa > Chordata > Lepidosauria > Squamata > Cyclocoridae > Oxyrhabdium > Oxyrhabdium leporinum. The sequence goes on from JANHFL010004139.1 coordinate 396,901, forward strand.
CACCCTTTTGGACTCTGAAAGAATGTGGTCCTGTTTCCTGAATGCATTGGTCACTCTCTATAGTGTTTGTAGACAAATATAGCATTTATTTCTAATCCATTGTTTGGTGCAGTTGAAGTCATTTGTAATATTATTAGCTACGATCATCATATCCATCAATCTTAAAACAACCTAAGTGGCTATAATTTTAATTAAATTGAAATGCTAATGTCAATAGGATTATTTTTTTTAAAAAAAAGAACCCCATACTATCTTTTACTACCTGTAAAAGTTATTCATCATCCACAATATTGGAGCAATAATAGTCCATCAGTGATATTTCACCATCGGAGTACATTAATCATTGTTGTCCCTGGTATTAATATTTAATCAGTCACTATGAAAATTTATTACCTGTGTAATTTAACATTCTTTGGGCATATCTTTCTATACTTCAGTATGGCCTTTTCCTGACTTTATATATTTAGAAGGTTCAAAAGAATTTTTATGTCACTGCATATTTCCTAGCTCAAGTAACACATAAATTAGATTTCTCTTTCAGTTTAAATAATGCATGTTATCAGATCTGTGGTGAAATGCCTAGTATTGAAAGAATCGGTCTTTCTTTCTGACTTATATTATTTTCACATATATATGTTCATAAATTTGTTTCTACCGATATATTAAACTATTTTTTCTAAATATGTAAATCTGCATTTAAATAATATTTAAATATGAATTTGAATATACTGCTAGATATTCTCCACTCAAACAAGTATGCTTGTTTGAGTGGAGAATTGTACTGCAAAACGTGAAGAACTCCATATGCAGAGATCAATTATTTTTACTACTTTAGGCTAGAGTCAACAATCAGCTTGATTTATTTTGTACAACAGTGTTCTTATGTTCTCAATAAACTTGGGGCTTTTTCTGCATTTTAGATTCATAATCAAAACAATCATTTTCCCAATCGACATCTTTCAGTATCTCTCTGCTATGATTATTAGAAATAGCATGTTTGTCCACATATTAGAGAGTAGATATAGCTGTCAAGCTGTTTTATTCTGCTATAACATGTTTGCCTCTGCACATATGTGCATTTAAATAAATATTTTTTTTAAAACAATCAACTTTCTCTCTAAATGACCATGAGGGACCAGAAGTGTAGAATCCTTCTTAACAATTATGTGTGACTCCACTCTATAGCAGTGGTTATAATGAAGAGGACTTATTTTTCTGACTTTATTATGTTTGCATGACTTGTTTATATTGTATGACACCGCCATCATCAAGATGTTGAGAAAGGGAGATGAAACAGTTGGATATTTGTTATGTCCAACTTTCATTATTTATCCCAAACATGGTTGTACAGATTCATCCAGATTCATTGGAGCGAGTCATCGGGAGGGAGAATGGGACAACTCACCATGGCCATATAATCTGATTCTGAATCTTTCCATTTGGTTCCACTGGTTCCATTGACGGTGAGACAACTTGCTGTGGCCAACACGCCATGGGACAACTCACTGTGAGACGATTCAATGTGGGATAACTCAATACTTCCCATGGGACAACTCGATGTGGAATAACTCAGTGCTCTCTGCAGGACAATTTGACACAGCCAAATCACCAGGGGACAATTCAACACAGATAACACAAGATAACTGTACTGTTATCCACCACTAGTGTTGAGGAAACAGTGGCAGATAGCAATACAGTTATCCTGCACTGAGTTATATCACACTGCAGTGAGTTGTCTTGCAGTGTGTTTTCCAGCAGTGAGTTGGCGACAGTGAGTTGTTGTTGGCGAGTTGTTCTAGATCCCCGGTAGAAGCCTTGGAAACTACCTGTTCTAAACATTATACATTCTTTCAGCTTGAATATCTTAATGTGTAGAGATGGGAGATTTGGGATGGGGTTCCATCAATATGCTGATGACACCTGGTTCTGCTGCTCTTTACCATTTCAATCTAAGAAATAAAATAGCACCTTTGAACATTGCTTGTAATTCGTGATGAGCTGGATGAAGGAAAGCAAGCTAAAATTATATCCTGACAATATAGTAGTGCATTAGGTAATGAGAAAGCTGGATCAAAACTATTAGGTTTTAACGATATCTGCTATTTTTTGTTTGCTTTCTTGATTTTGATTTCTTTTTCTTACTTCCCAGTGTCACATTTCATTCAGCTGGTCATTTAAATGACTTAAATAGGAAAAAAGAAAAGAAAAGAAATGAAGTCAGGTGATACTCTTTTGGATGAAACTGCACTCACCCAGAAATAGAAGGTTAAGAGTTTAGGTCTTTGCCACTGCAGCTGTCACTAGATTTGCAAGTGAAAGTTATGGGAAGTAGCACATTAGCGTAAGTGCTAACAAGAGCTAATACAACAAGTGTGACTGTTCTTGAGCTACTCAAATCTAGTAATGCTTATCAAAGTGGCATTCCACTGAGTCAGGGCATAGGTTCATCTAGCTTAATACTCTATTTTTGTAGAAAGTGCCACTTTAGGATCATTTAGGGTCATTTTTTTATGGAGACTGCTTGCTATTGAAGTTAGGACTTTCCATATACCAAAAATGAACTAAGCCATTGAATTATAGGAGTTCTTCCTATATGCCTTTAGAAATACAAATAACCCAACCTTGAGTTTTAATAGAAAAAAATGTAAATAACTCGTGATGGCAATATGGGTCTGATTTTAATTAATAGCTTTCCACTTTTGAGAGGGGGCGGTACAATGGCTCAGTGGTTAAAAGGCTGGGCTTGTCAGCTTTAAAGTCAATAGCCCTAGTTCAAGACCTGAGCATCCTGTGATGGGGTGAGCTCCCATCCTTGCTCTAGCACCTGTCAACTTAGTAGTTAGAAAACATGCAAATGCGAATAGATAAATAGGCAGTACTTTGGTGGGAAAGTAACATTGCTTCATGACATCATGAAGTCACGGCCACATGACCACAAAAAACATCTTTGGGCAGCACTAACTCAATGGCCATTGAAACAGAGATGAGCACCATCCCTAAAATCAGCAACAACTAGCTGAGTAAAAATCTGCAGGGACTCCTTTACATCTTTACTTTGGGGAGGAAAGCAAACCATTGGTCATTCACTTCTCTTTCCTTCCACCTTTCCCAACATTAGTACCTTCTCTAGAAAGCCTGGTCTTTGCATAATGTGTCCATCGTGGGATAATTTGAGCCCAGTCACTTGTGCCTTGACTGAGAATTCTGTGTTAGTTTATTCAATAATCCATTTGCTTTCATGACCGTCCAAAGTGTTCTCAGGAGTACAGTAGAACCTCAGGTGATGACTGTAATCCATTCCATGAATTCGGACGTCACCTGACTTGGTCCTGACCAGAAGTACGTGCGCGTAAAAAAAATATGGCATGGCACGGAAGGGGAAATCGGGGCTGAAGGGCAAATTGCCATGGCTGTGTTTAGTCACCTCCCAAGTATTTGTTTGCGACCAGAGGTGAGAAAGTTTGGTCGTAACCGATTTGCTCGTGAACGGAAGCGTTTGCGACCAGAGGTTCTACTGTATTCTCCAACATCAATGTTCAAAAATGTCAATACTGTTCCTACATTGCTTTTTCAAAGCCCAACTTTCACAGGGTATAACAAGCAATGCCATACTTTGCACAGCTCTGACCTTTGTAAGTATAGATGCATCACACCATTTGAATATCTTTTCCAAAGCTTTCATGGCTGCTTTACCAAGTGCAAGCCTGTAGCACATGTATTGATTGGTTGTTCCTTTACTGCTAACGGCTGGTGCTAAAAAGAAGGTGCTATCCACCATTTATACGGAGAATCCCTCTTTGAGGCAGATGAAAAAATGAAAAACAAACAAACAAAAAGATACATTCATTGTCAATTCTAAGGTTGGTTGTTCAATCTGTTGTCATTTGTTCTTTCTCTTTAAGCCTAGTTTTTTTTAAAAAAAATAAATAAATCCCACTTTGCTCTTTAACTTTTATTATTAGGACTTGGAGATCCTTTGCACAGCTATCAGGACAGGGTCATCAGCATAATGCAGGTTATTGATGTTTCTTCCCCCAATTTATGGTCTCAATGTTTTGACCAACTCTAAAACATTGGCATTATTATTGTTCTTCTTATTACCATTTTCAGAGTATTTTCATCATGCCAAAATAAAATTATGAAATTGTTATGGAAGAGACTTAATGATTTTTGACACTATATTAATATTTAAACAGAAATTCCTACTCTAGTATTAGGCAAACTGAGCCTTCTCCAGTGAGCTAAGGGAAGGCTCAATTTGCACTATGTGAATAAAGCTTTGTGCTTCATAGGTACATCATGCTTATGAAGTTTTGGAATGGAAAAGAGTGCATTGTATTGAAGATTTCTGATGCTGTTGATGTCGATTTTATTCCAAACTTGCCTTTTAATGCTACCGATTAGGCATCTATTGGGTGATTTGTGTCAAAATATTGTATAATAGCCTAATCAAGCTGTCATCTTTGAAAAGCTGTAGAACAATGGTTATGATCAACCAATTAGTATTATTGAATTGTTATTAATTAAATTGCAATCAATTAGATATAATTACAGCCATCTTGTTCAATTAATTTTGGAGAGAAACTAATTGCCTGTTCGTCTCAACTCTAGTGATCTTTCTCAGAAATTACTTAAGGGAAATAAAACACATGTACCTTCTTCCCCTCCCCATATAATACTAAGAACTCAAAAGATGATTTTGGAGCAACATACTTCATGGGGAAAAAAAGGTCTGAATGGAAACTATAAAACCAAATAACATCAAAAATCATGTTGGCACATGATTGAATTTCAATTTCATGAGCATTATAAGTTGTAAATAAGATAACTGTTGTAAGGACAAAACCTGAGGAAGTTTAGATGAATTAAGTATTATTTATAGAGTGTATTAAATATTATTTATTTGATTTCCATAGCCTCCCAACTCAATCAAGTGACTCTGGATGGCTTACAATTCTAAAATTAAAACAATTAAAAAACATCCACAAAATAAATAAGTACAGCAATGATTATAAATTATTAATCAACTAACAGTAAAGCCAAGTAACAGGGCTATTGACACATTATGAGCCCCAGGTCTGGGTACACAGTCAAGTTTGCGAAAAGCCGAGTTGGGGCCATTCTAATGTCTGAAAGGAAAATACTCCACAGGGCAGAGACTACAGCACAGAAGGCCATCTTCTAGTTCCTTCCAGTCAAAACTCTTTGGCTGACAGGATCTGTAGCATGTCCAATCTGTGGATAGGACCGGACAGGTAGAAACTCTTGGGAAAAAACAGTCCTCAGATAACCTGGTTTTCTCTTCTCTGTGTTACAGTCCAAGTGAATAAATTCTATCAAGTAGGTCAAATTATGGTTCTGTTCCATATCTAGAAAGTATCTAATCCTCTGATTCCTGAGAAAGTGAACACGATCGTTAATTTGATCACCTGTTTATTTGATCCATATCCTTCTTGCTTGAATAGTTTAATCCCAGGAAGATGTGTGATTGGATTTATAGAGTGGCAAATTCATCATGTGAGAGGTTGATTCCACCTGTTTTGAAGGAGCGATTCAGGGAGTGGCCCCAAATTCAGATGGGTATAAACTTTGTATTTGTAAAGGGATTCAGTGGAATCTATAAGATGTGATTATTGTTGCTCCATTGCTTCTGTGCATCATCATCATCATCATCATCATCATCATCATCATCATCATCATCATCATCATCATCATCATCATTATTATTGTTGTTGTTGTTATTATTATTGTTATTTTTATTTTTATTATCATCTAATGAGGCTTCAATGCAGAGCAGGAGATCATCATTTTGGCTTTCCAACCAAGTGGAAAAAAATCAGCAGTTGTTAGAGTGATCAGGAGTGGAAACATTTATGAAACAAGGGCAAAATGAATCATGATTAGCAATAAAGGAAAAGTTACACAAGGCTAAAGAAAGACCAGTAATAAACTACAAAATATCTCTGGCTTCTATCATCCCTGCTATACAAATGTATCCTGAGGCTTAGACTCTGAAATGCTTACAAGAAGCATTTGCATGAAAAAGGAAAATTCTGAATTGCCGGCAGGAATAGCATCTTCAGTGATAGCGAGAAGATCTCGCTCATTGTCATTTTACTATTTATTAATTAAGTTTATGTCCAGCCTTTTCTCTAAGAGCTGAAGGAAGCTTATGTGGAGATCTCTGCAATAATGCAGTTAAAAAACGAACAGTGGTAGATACAAGCATTTCGTATTGACTCATCAGTACCAAACTTTGTCATGGGCTGGTTTCCGCATACGTCACATGTCTAACTAACGCTCTTGCTAGACCCTATATTCTAGGTCTCTTTTAACCGTGTTATTGTAAGTTTGGTACTAGTGAGTCAATACAAAATGCTTGCATTTACCGCTGCTCATTTTTTAACTGCATTGTTCAAATTATTAAAGGGAACTAACTGTTTTAAATCTCTGCAATAACAATCTTATGAGTAGTTTGAGAGAGAGGGATTGGTCCAAAGCAACCCTCTAAGCTCCATGGCTTAATACAAGTGTACAAGGTTGTGATTAAGGTGCTGCATATGAACTTGGGTCGAAAGACCAACATGTTATGCATTACACAACATGAACTCCTAGAGACCTTCAATCATTTCTCTCTTTTCCTAGGTAAGCAAGCCAGTATTTTCTGTGAGGATGAATAGGCATAACATCGATCTGAAAATCAGTAGAAGCTTTGCTTGAGGAATATATATGCCATGATATTGGCTGCAACAGATGTACCCTAAAACATGTGGCTCGGGGAGCATTTCTCCACAAATATGTGGTAGACAGGTCTAGGGAATCTATACTGAATCCGAATTAATATCCATAGTTCTTGTCTCTAATCTGCCTGAATATATTACCATTGTTTTATCTTCAATCCTTAAAGGGACACACTGGAAAATTCAAAATACCTTCAAGAGAGTCCAGTGGTTAAGACATCAGGCTATAAATCAGGAGATTATGAGTTCTAGGTATGAAAGCTGATTGGATGATTTTGGATGAGTGTCTCTCTTGCTGTTGTGGGGATAATAGGAGAAGAAAAATGTGTTGGATATGTTTACTCTGCAGGTTGAATAACTCAATTGAAAATATAGAAACAGGCATATTAGGAATTAAGTTAATCATGAATGTGGAGGATTTTTCATTGTAAATTCTTCTGGGCATTGGCACATTTAAAGCCCAGACACTATCACAGTTCAATTCACAAATATGATAATGCATATCAAATTGAATAATATGTTATCATTTTTCTGTGTGCCATAAAAACAATACCAGAAATGTAGAATAAATTTCCATCTCATGTTATAATCTGAAATAACCAGCTGCTCTCAGCAATCTCTGTCTTTTTGATACCAGCTATCTATCTTTCCTGATTGCCCTTATTTGATCTTGGTGCATACCCTGAATATGTTTGCTTTCATTCATTTATCTTCTGTACCAATCCATCTAAACCACTGCTTAATTATGGAAAGGTACCAATTTAAATATGCTTATATCTCAATGAGATGTCAGTCATTGCATGGATGCTGCATAAGTAATACAAGGGCTAATCAACTAGCTGTGAACCATGACTTTACAAACTTCACCTCTGACACAATGTATTAGGCGGTCTTAGACTAAATATGTTCTCATATTTAGCCTTCCATTTACAGTGCACAGACAACAATATCATGCTTAAGTACTGTTTCGTTATTTGCTAAATATTCATTATGCATTTGAAATTTTGAAAATGGCCAGATAAAACATCACTAGAAACAATGAGATATACTAAACATCTAACTTTCCTCTTCCATGCATATTTGGATATAAGCCAACTACAATTATTCATATTATCAAACTTAAAAACACAAATGTTTTGTTTAAATTGTGATTTGGAAAAAAGCCATTAACTGACACTGTTGTCAGATTTTGACTTGCTCTAGGATAGTCTAAGACAGGGGTGTCAAATTCGATTTCATTGAGGGCCGCATCAAGGTTGTATTTGACCTCGGGAAGGTAGGGTGAGTATGGCTGGGATGGTTGTGGCCAGCTCGACATCACTCGTGTCGGGGGGAGGGGCTGTGGTGGCAAAAACAGGCTCCTGAGTTCCATTTTTGGCTGCAATGGCCTCCTGCAACCCTCTGCCAGTGAAAACAGAGCTCGGGAGGGCAGCACGTGGAGGCCCTCATAGCCAAAAATGGAGTTCAGGAGTCTGTTTTCGCTGGCAGAGGCACTGCGGGCCAGTCCTTTGCTGCTTCCAGGGCAGCCCTGTGGGTTAGATCAAAGCACCCTGCAGGCCGGATCCAGCCCCTGGGCCTTGAGTTTGACACCCCTGGTCTAAGAGTTGCTTTACGTAGGAGACGAATTGACTATTTTCTCTGCATATATCTTGGAGATAGAATGTCTTCACTCATCATGGCCAGACAACTATCTGTCCTAGAGAGATAACTCCGAATGGTTCCTCATGCATACATCTATTTGTAGCTCAGGGTTGAAATGAGGGGTCCTTGGAGCTCTCTGAGCTTAGTGATTTTCTTGCATATGTTTCATTATCCAAACTAGATAAAAAGCGAATACAGTTCTAGGCTGCATTAACCTAGAATCAAGATCATGTAAAGTGTTAATACCACTTTATAATGCCTCGGTAAAACCACATTTGGAATACTGCATTCAGTTTTGGTCGCCAGGATGTAAAAAAGATGTTGAGACTCTAGAAAGAGTGCAGAGAAGAGCAACAAAGATGATTAGGAGATTGGAGGCTAAAATATATAAATAACAGTTGCTGGAATTGGGTATGTCTAGTTTGATGAAAAGAAGGATTAGGAGTGACATGATAGCAGTGTTCCAATATCTTAGGGGCTGCCACAACGAAGAGGGAGTCAAGCTATTCCCCAAAGCACCTGAGGGTAGGGGAAGAAGCAATGGGTGGAAACTAATCAAGGAGAGAAGCAACTTAGAACTAAGGAGAAATTTTCTGATAGTTAGAACAATTGGAACAGTGGAACAACTTGCCTCCAGAAGTTGAGAATACTCCAACACTGGAAATTTTTAAGAAGAGATTGGACAACCATTTGTTTGAAATGCTATAGAGCAGGGCTACCAAACTCTCGGCCCTTGGGCCAGATGTGTCATGCGCTGGCCACGCCCATGCCCAGTTTAGTGAAGGGGAAAAAGTCCCGATATGTCACTTGAGGCTGCCATGACGATGTGAGTTTGACATCCCTGGTATAGAGTTTCCTTACTGAGCAGGGGGTTGGACTAGTAGACCTCCAAGGTCCTTTCTAACTCTGTTATTCTCTTCTGTTCATCAGTGATCATCATCAGGGAGCAGTACATATTAGTTGAAGTGAAGCAACTGCTATAGGTAATAGGTTGGGAGGGAAGCCTTTAATCAAACTATGATTTCTCAAATTAGATGTCATGCCATTTGTTCAATACCAGAACAGAAGTTGTAACTTCTGCTTTGGCTGGTGAAAAACATGGAGCAGGGCTGTGGCAAATGACAATAGGAAACAGTGAGCTTCAAAGGTAAGGAGTTGTTTTAATAGGCATGGATCACATCACATCATTCTTCATTGAACTGTTTAATATTTCTGGAGTTCACCAGAGCACATATATTCAAGTCATGTACTTTTAATTAGTTTGGATATTATGGTAATAAAACGTGTTGCATAGCTTCATTTTCTTCAGATGCTTTTTTGATAGGTAAACATCAGGAATAACTAACAGATCTTCCACACAAACCCATGTGTCTTGTGTACTGTCAGCACATACAACCTTACTTTGTGATACAAAAAATAGCACATGAAAAGTTTTCCAAGATGTAAGTTTCAAAATGGTCACAGGAAAGAATATGGTTTCCTTCACTCCCAAGAAGAAATTAAATCAAGAAATTATAAAGTTGGGCCCACAGCCTCTTTGCCTACCACCACTACCATTCTATATTCTCTCAACCTGCAGCAGAAGACCCAATTTCTAATCATGGTTTCTTGTGACACTATACGAAGCTCCTACAGATCAGGCACAGTTCTACAGAGCTTTTAATTGGCATTCTTCTCTAAAATTATTGTATGTCTACCAACATGGCATTAACTTTTTTGTTTCTTTTAAAGAAGTTTAACTTGCTGAAAGTCTTCTGGAATACAAACGAATCCACCATCTTAGTTTGCTCCACTATTTATCTGAAAATGATATCATAACATATATCATATCTACTTCACTTCAATCAGGGCCAATTTCCTATTAGTTAGTTAGGTTTGGCTGCCAATGAAGCGATTGGTCCAATATGACTATAGACAGATTTAGATACTGTTATAGAAAAACACAAAACTTACCTAATGTGCACTTCATATTTCTGTCCATCATCCACCCTGATATCAGTACTGATCTTTTTAATTTCATCTCCGCTATCACATTTGAATTGGTACTGAACAAACAAAAAGAAAACAAAAGATTGATTTGTCACATTTGGAGATGTCAGAAATTTCTGATCAGGGCTGAGCCAAATTGGGACAAGTCAGAACATCAGGCCTTGTATGAACAAAAGTGTTCCATAAGTCATGAAACATGGATTTTTAGGCAGAATGAAATATTTTTTCATTCTGAAAAAAAAGGGCAGGGTAAATCCTAACTCACAAGGAAGCCAGAATTATATTTGTTATCCTTACAGTCTGGCATTGCAGAAAGAGTCAGAAAGTGAACACGTCCATAAAGCATTTCAAATAGAAATCCATGAATCCCTTTACTTCAAAGATTGCCATACATGCATAAGTCAGTTTAATTTGCAGAGGATTTATCCATTTGCTATTATGCATGTTACTTTTTAAGAGGTTTAATTAAAGCTGATTTATCTACTGCACCAAGAACAATCCAAGTTGGTACTGCCCTCCGTGCTATGCAAAATGCTAATTTTGTATCAAATGGATGTCAAATTGGCTCAGAGAACGATAAGCCCTTTCCAATATGAATTGGAACATTTCCTATAAGAGCCTCGGTGGTGCAGTGGTTAGAGTGCAGTCCTGCAGGACACTTTTGCTAACTACTGGCTGCCTGCAATGTGGCAGTTCAAATCCCACCAGGCTCAAGCTTGACTCAGCCTTCCATCTTTCCAAGGTGGGTAAAATGAGGACCCGGATTGTTGGGGGTAATATGCTAACTTTGTAAAACCACTTAGAGAGGGCTGTAAAGCACTATAAAGCGGTATATAAGTCTAAGTGCTATTGCTATTTGGAAAATCTGATTTTATTAAATATTTTCTTCTGTTGTATGAACAGCATTTGTTCTAGATTGTTTTTGGAAGAAGAAGCCTTTGTGTTGTTTGTCCTTTTTTAAAAAAATATTTTTAAAAATTATTTTTACTAACCTCTTTCTTATTTAATTTTGGATTTGGGACTTTTTAAAATTATTATTTAGTATATGACATATCATACTATTATTAACATTTATTAACAAAATATATTAACATTTCAACTAGATTAGCAGAACCCAATAAAATATAAGTATTACTTTCTGTTGTTTTGTGGTTAATTTTAAAATCTAGATGCTCCCATTTTTTTCTGGAAAAGGGATTTATTTTCCAATGAGATTTTGTAGATAATTTGTATGTAAATACCAATAATAAAAATGTCTGTAAATAATGGGTAAAATTTGAGAGGAGTAAATACAGGGATTAGATAGTTGAATGGAAAACATTTTGAGGCTTTACTTTTGTTTTCTACTCCATTTACACCAATTAGTAAGTTAACAGGAAACATTTTTTTAACCTCAGGTATAAATATTTTCTGTGAGTGAGGCTTATATTGCAAAAATGCAAAAATGTCAGTCTCAAAAATGCTGTTATCTTTATCCTTATCCTTATTCTTTATTCTTTGATTATTTTATTTAATTATTAAATTTATAGGCCACCCATCTCACTCTTACAGAGACTCTGGGCGGCTTACAACATGAATATAATTATTACATTGATTATTTGGGTTTTTCTTAAATCAGTTAATTAACATTCAAACTCCTGCCAAACAATTTCCTTGCTGTATCCCTTATATTGCTTGACTGATGTGCCCAACATATTAAGCAATAAGTGGAAAGGCTCTTTGCAACTAAGTTGTTTCTTAGATATTCTCATCAGTTCTTTATAAAACTATAGTTCTCAGAATTTGTTGCGAAAACTCAGTCATTGTTATACAAAATAGCTACACTGCATCTACAATCAGTTTCATGTTTTTCATTAAGAATAAAGGATGAATAATGAATACATTACCTTTCCATTTTCCATCGTACCTCAAATTTAGAAAATAACCTAAGGATTAATGCTATCAAGTTTGCATCAAGGTTTATGTGGAGAATAGCTAAATATTTTAACATCTTTGTGATGTACCTAATATTTTGCTCCATGCTTTAATGCACCGTATTTATTAAATTTCATTTTCGGTAGAGGCCATGAATACCAACCCATGCATATTACATTTTTGCTACATAGGTACCTACTCTATCTCCTATTCAAATAATTCCTACAACAAAAATTATCTGAAAGGATTTTTGTTGTTGTTGTTAAAAGTAACACCTGGTTATTTCTAGACAGTTAATATTATGCCTTCCAATCTGCAAACACAGACTTCTAAAACTCTTTATAAAGAAGAATCTTATAGAATTTAGAAATGAATAATTTGAAGTGTTACCTCTAAGATACCATGTTTGATGGAAAGCTGAATAACAAAGGTGCCCATTGTTGTTGGCTTCTGTTCAATATAGAGAAGGAGGCCGTGAAAGCCAGAGGTCTGGAATTGTAAATTGATGCTATTGTGCTGATGCAAAGTAATCCCTCTAAATTCCATATAAGAATTCTCCTGGTACTGAATATAGCTAAAATCTATAAGAAAAAAAAACATATATATATGAAAGAATGCATATCAATTGATTACATATCAAAGGCTTATTGTTTGGATACAGAAGAGCGATGACATTCATCCACTAATGTAGCGGTGCTTCTTAACCATTGTTCAGATAAAGAAAAAGAGGAAAGCATCCAAGTGCAACGATGTCTATTTATTGAGCACTATATGATTTGAATATAAATCCGGCTTCGGAACACTCTTGTAAAGAAAACGCCTGTTCGTTTGTGAGTGTATTCCTTTTGCATGAATTTATTTCTGAACTATATATGGTGTGTGTGTGTGTGTGTGTATGTATGTATGTATGTGTGTGTGTGTGTATATGTATATATATGTTGCAAAAGGAATCTGAGAGAGTGAGGCAAAGAATTCAGATCAACAAATAAATGTCTAGGGAGATTCTCAGTCATCCAGGTCATGGTTGTCCCAAAGGTGTCTTTTTTTTCAACAGGGAACTGGACTTTCTGATTTTTCTTTGAAGACATTCTGCTTCTTATCCAAAAGCTTATCCAGCTCTGAGCTCTGAGCTGAAGAAGCTTCTTGGATGAGAAGCGAAAGAAAAACCAGAAAGTCCAGTGGCTTCCTGTAAAAACACCTTTGGGACGATCAACAATCAATTAATCAATTTACTGTCATGTGAAGATAATTTCGATAATTGCTTCTTCTGGCCAAATAATGGACCCAAAGTATTAATTATTTTTATGTTATGAACTGCATTCCCTGGAAGTCCCTCCCACTATTGTAAATGGGAGAGACTAAAGCAAAATTGTGGCTAAAAGTGAGGAGGGACATTTAATCTTGTTGTTGAGTAGCCCTTCTCTTTCTGATTTGTATTCCTCTTCCTGCTTCCTGCTCTCCTTTTTGACATCTTCTCTTTTTCAACCTGCCAAGGAATGGACATGTCCTTGGACAGGCTTTTGAAATTAGGATGATGATGACCTAAAATCTGGCAAGGACCATCACAGGTTGTCAACTTAACCCTCAAGTCTGTTTGTAATAGGTGGCAAGGTATCTGAAGTCTTCTAGATGTTATTTGAAAGTTAACACACACACACACACACGCACACACACACACTAAAGGAAAGCAAGATGTCTTATGTTATTGTTCTAACTTTTCTGGGTTTCAGTATATCACATCAAACAATTTTTTTCTTTTAATGTTTGTGTGAATAAATGTAAAAAAAAATAAATCCTCCTTGACTTGAATTTAGTTATTTCCCCAGTAAGTCATGTTGACATTTGGCTGTCTTTTGAAAGACCATCCCAGATAGATTTAAACAAAAGTTCTGGGGTTAGTAGAGGAATACAAATAGAATTCTGTACCATGTTGATGGGATGGCAGGACAGAATGGTGCCTTGATTCTTTCTGTTACCTTCCATTGGTAGAAAGAAACAATATCAAACCAGTATGCCTCCTATATGCTGGAAAACTCTATTGGATAAGCAGAAAGTTGCCTTAGACAGATAGAAATCCTGAAGGAGGTTGTCCCATGGGCAGAGTGATGTGACATGAAGTTGAATCACCATAAACTTAGAATGATCAAAAATAGAAGTCTGAACTTTTCATCTGAAAAACACCTTCTTAGGAGCAGTAAATTATTCCATGAGTTAACCATATGTCTAGCAATTTCGTTTCATACACCCGTTGCCATTTCACTTATGGATTCATTTGTTTGCTTTTAATCTAAATGCAAAGGAGATATATTGCAAAACTATCTAAAGATGCAAGAGTTTGTTATCTGATAGAATTCTTCACTAAGCTTGATATTATAATGAATATAATAAAGGCCAGATTTGTGTTTGCTGTATATTTAAAAAAATGGGGGAGAAAAATCTTACTTTTTAAAAGCTGTTGCTGTCTCTTCTAACTCTATTTCAATTAAGAACTATAGCTCAACATATTATTGTCTTGGCACTCAATTATTCCCTGTGTTTTGCACAGTCTAAATGATCACCTCAGCTTTAGTTATGGGATTTGGGAAATTCATACATAAAAGAGAAGGCTCATAAATGAAACCATATATTTCTTATAAATAATGTTTTAAAAAAACAACCTTAAATACTGTATACATGACATATCTATGCTGTCTGAGATGGCATATTACTGAGAATATTACCCAGCAAACATATAGCATTAAATATGATCTTCAATTGTTTCATGTATCCAGGAATTGCAGGAGGGGTAGATGAGTTTTGTACTTTTACATATTTGAAGGAGGGAATTGTCTGAGTCCCACACTACTATGTCATGATGAGTGTCTATCACGTCTGTAATTCCTTCTTCTAAAAGTTTAAAAGCCCTCTGTAGCAACCAATCCATCTCTAAATTCCTTGCATGAGCTGTTCACCTGAGGAGTTCTCATACCTTTTTCATGGCAATTTCAGCTGGCAGCTTGCAGTACGGAAAATAAATCTCTTTGGAAGAAAGCAGTTGCTAAAGGGAGATTCATGGAAAAAATGTGCATGGTATCCCACTAGCTCTTACAATATTGATTTATGTCAAGAAAAGAGTACATGCAGATAATCTTAGAAGGCTTTTCTCAGAGACTACTGGTTTCTATAATATTTTTTAACATTGCTTATGATCACTAGTTTGATACTCATAAACATCGCTTATTTCATCAATCATTATGTTTGCCCTAAATTGCAAGTGGAGGTAAGAATAAGAATCTCTATGCCTTTGATTTCTGTATACAATCTTTCCCAGAATTTTAATATAGGCTTATTATTTAATATTTAATTATTTAATATAGACATAAGCTATACATATGTGCAACAAACAACACAATCATCCTCTGCAAAGAAGCTGAAGAAACAAGGATCCCTCTAAGTTAGCTGATCACACAGACTGACCACAAACAACAGCATGACAGTAACAACAATGATGTTTTAGGTTATCTGCAAGAAATACTATTTGCCATCATCACAGCGGTGTGACATGACATATTGGGACCTTTTTCCCCTTCACTAAACCAGGCGTAGACGTAGCATGATGCATCTGACCCGCAGGCTGGAGTTTGACACCCCTGCTCTAATCCCTTAATTTGGTGAAGCATCGGGAAGAGTGGATGGAGCTGAGCATTTACTGGCCAGATGCCCTGATATCCTGATGCCTATGCGGAGTTTGCAGCAGATATTTTTTCTTTGCATCTCAGGAAAGAAACATCTGTCGCTACTTAGGATTGAACTCTCAATCCTAGGTAGCGGCAGATCCGTATTACGGTATAGAGAATACAGTAATTAACTGGTTAAAGTATTAGGAATCTACCCTATGACAATGCAAATAAAACTCTGCTTTACAAAGTAGGTTCAACTTGTTTAAATAGGCATAATTTTCCTTGAATTCAATGGGATTTAATGAAATGTTTGAGTTTTCTTTATTTGTTTTGGCCTTTTTCTTGACTAAAAAAAAAGAGAGAGAGAGACAGAGAGAGAGAAAGAGAGAAAGAGGAAGGGATGCTGTCAAAAGCCTAACAAGGCAGAAGTAGAAGGCTGGTAGACTATATCCTGCTTGCATAGGCCTCTGGCTATTTAGAAAGAACGCAACATATAATGGAATAGCATTACAAAAGGTTAAGTACTTTTTGACATCATGCTAGAATGGTTTGCCTGAATGAGTGGGGCACCTCCAACCTCCCAGCCTAACCTGTAAATGTCATAGTTTATGTAAACCCATATAGGCTTTCTGTCAAGTGACTAATGCACTTTGTTATGTGCATGTAGTTATAAAGAGATTCTGATTAGGAAGCCAACTAAGTGAGTTCTAGTCAGCATGCCAATTAATAGAATCCATCGATGGCTTGAAGTGGTTCTCAAAAGAATTCTCACGAATGGCTATTCTACAAGTGGTTCCTTGAGTGAGCTATTGAGTTGAGTGCCAAATAGTTCAACCTTGAGCCTTAATATTTCTATTAATAAAATTGCTGAAGAGATGTAGGGAGGCTTATCAGATCTGCAGATGACATACCTTGGATGGGATAACAGACACCTCATAACGCAACATTTGTAGAGATCTTGGTACTAGATATGCTTGTAGATAACCTTATCCTCCGATAAACTGACCCTTGAATTTTTAACTGAAAAAACCACTGTGAAAAATACATCACCCCTGGATAAGCCAACCCTTAAAATGTTCATATGTTTCAATTTTCACAGTTGTCTTATTTGTGGATAATCCATGGATTATCCATTTTTCATGGTATTTTGATAAAAATTCAAGGTCCAGCTCCTCTGCAGATGAGGCTAAATGCGTGTTTATACAGCATGGGATACACAGATGCATTTAAAAATAACCCGATCCATGGTTAAGGCAAACCTTATTTTTTGGATATATTTTGGCACCTAAAATTCTTGGCTTATCTGCAAGTATATCTGGTAATTTTACAAAAGAGGGCTGGTTTGATTTCTTTCACCACACCTAACTACTGTTTGATCATTTGTGCAGTACATTGTAATATACCTTGTAATCCTTCTTACACATTTTAAAATCATTATTTTCTTTTTTTTAAATCCTAATTAATTGGGATTATGTTGTTTGACTTGTTGGTCTGTGACCAAAAACAAAACAAAACAAAACAAAAAGCTTAAATGGGGCTGAAAGTAACAGAATGACGTTTCACACAGATGAACTCTTCATTTAAGAAATAAAATCGAAATGTATAAAACAGGGGCACAATTTTCTGTTCTGCTTTGAAAGGAG
Source organism: Oxyrhabdium leporinum (assembly GCA_032468155.1). Lineage (NCBI taxonomy): Eukaryota > Metazoa > Chordata > Lepidosauria > Squamata > Cyclocoridae > Oxyrhabdium > Oxyrhabdium leporinum. The sequence continues at coordinate 414,487 of JANHFL010004139.1, forward strand.
CATGTTCTGCCTTCTGTTGGCTCAAGCATTGCTGTCTGGTTTCCCTGCTGCACTTAATTTTCTTGTAGGCCAAATCCTGCACCTGGATTAGCTATTTGGCAGGGACTGGAATGCCCTCGACCACTTTTTCTTTCCTTCTTCTGAATAACACCAGCTGCAGATTCTGTTACAGCAGGTTTTCCTTATTAACACATTGCCTCCAACACTTGCCTTAACATGCAGTGTATCCCCAGTTTGAAATCAAACGGGATTCTTCAAAAGAGGGGTGGTTTTTCCCCCAATGATTAGTGTTTTGTTCCTGAGGATCCAACATTTGTTTGTTTGTTATTTTATTATATTTATTACAGCCTTCAGTCCCCAAGTGCCTGGAAAAATGGTTAAATACTGCATATGGGGGTTTCGTTAAAACAAAAGCCAGATAGAAAAAAAAGTAGGTAGCTCAGGGAGAGAAATATGGTAATAAAAATGGTTCCCTTGATTTTGAAGAGGGAATGTTCTGAACATTAGCACAAGTGTTACAATTATGATAGTAGGAACGAAATATTACTGTAATAGAATCTGCAACTAGTATTATTCAGGAAAAACAGGGACAATAAAAGAAAGGAATGTTTATTTTAAAACTGGTTGCATTTATTTATTTATTTATTTATTTATTCATTCATTCATTCATTCATTCATTCATTTATTCATTCATTCAATTTCTATTGTTACCCATCTCAGTCAATAATTGTTATACCTGCATCTATGTGCATTTTTGGGGGGAACTTTGCATATCAAGTTCAGTTTAGCTTTGTTTGCACATCTGTCCATGCATTCATTATATCAGTTATAAAAGGATATACAGTATGCCCATTAAGAATCCTCCCTCACTAAGCTTCAGATGAAACTTAGCTATTGCTTGGCCTGAATGGAAAGACAGAAGAGCAGAGCACAGCAGCTGGGAAATTGCCCACTAAGGGGGAGTGGGTTTTCAATTCCAAACTGAATAACCTGCAAACTTTAATTATTAACTGCCCAGAATCACTCTGTATGTGAGATGTGTGGTCTCTAAATTGGATAAAAATAAATAAATTTCTGCCAAAGGATCTTGGTCTAGACAGGATTTCATTAAGCCAGTTTATAATCAAACTAGCATGAGCCCAGGGTAGGAGCAGCTTAAATGGTAGCTGTGGTTGTGCCCACAAAAACCTTCTTGGTATCAATCTCAAATCATTGTTGCAAAAGGATCAGCAAACCAGCTTCTGTCACACTGGCTTGATTATATTCATGCACAAGGCTCCAACTCTAGTTTTTCCTCAGCTACCTTCCCTGTGGCTTCTATGTCCCGTTGGCTCCTATCAATACATCCCAGAAAGCTATTCAATGTTGACTGAATGGCAGTGTTTCCATTTCAGATTGAATGAAAATACAAACAGCTGTTGACTGTTTTGCTGTAGTGTAGAACTTGCTTCTGATGGAGAACGATAGGCAAAGCACGGATCAGGCTTCTGTTTTAGAAAGGAAGAGGTCTGTGATCATGAAAAAAAAATTAAAAAATACAAAAAATATCACTTGCATCTACCCTTGTATAAAAAAGAAAAGAAAAGCAACATAAATCTTGGTGCTGTTGTCAACCTCTTTATCTTAGGCAAAAATATTTTGATGGATATGTTTAGAAAGAAGTTCAATGTGTTGAAAATGTTACCCGTACTCCATGTTTGATTCTCTGACTCTCCCTGGTTCATAAGCTTTTCAACCATTTTTTTTTCAGTGATGAAAGAGCAAAACCTGAATGCCATGGTATGAATAAGGTAGCTTTAGCAATCACACAACACAAATAAATAAAGAGTAAACAAAACATGTGCCAAATCAGCAATTAGTCTTTGATCAACAAGTCATATTTTTCCAGTCTTCTGGAAAATTAAAAACAAATAGAAAAATCTGAACGCATTAACAGCCAACTCTTCTCTTGTTATTTGAATTTGCTTCTTAAAATACTGGATGTTTCTCCATCGTGAGGATTGTGCAATTATTTCATAGCAAAAGAACTGTTAGAGAAGAGTGAGCTGTAATAACGGAAGAGAAACAGCAAAACGTACCATCAGCAACTCAAAAAGTCCTCATTCAATTAACCTTCTGGATTTGATATGACTAAGCACATGTAAATACTATATGCCAAGGGACAAGAAGTACATTACATATTGTTTATTGACTGTGAGATTGACAAATTCTATCTTCCCAACAGTGAAATCTTTTTTTTTTCTAAATACGGAGTGGTGGGCTGGAGGAAGAAAAAGCACCCAAGATGCAGGCAAGACAGGAGGTGAGAGGAAATAACAGAACACAGTAGGAATTGCGTGGAGAAGGAGAAATAAATTCTTCTCAGAACTTCTCTAGCTCTCCCACAAGAGTCTTGGTTAATTAATATCAGCTTTCAAGGGGTTCCTGCTGCCTCCATGGACTCATTTAAGGAGCGAATGTATTCAACTGCTCAGCAAAAAGAGGAGAAAAGCCCTTCAGATGGTCATTTCTTCCATCCTTCAGCCCCTGCTACTAGCCTGCTTATTGCCCCCCCCCTTCAACTGAGCATGGAAAGCCACAACAGCTGATGCAGAAAACAGACATGAGTGAAAGCAGAAGAAGCTCTATCTTCCCTGAGTTAGAGGACAGGAAGCTTTTCTGTCTATGCAGGAAGGAGATAATAGGCACAGATATTGACAACGAACCTACTGAGCCCAGTGAAGATCGATTTTATTCTTATTTATTTGTTTATTTGAATTATTTGCTGTCCAACTTCAATGGACTCTGATGTGACTGATGAGATGCCTGATCTCATTAGGGTGGGGTGGGTGATCTGGTAACTACTGCTACTTCCATCAAATAGCTGCAACATTGTACATTCCCAGAGAAAACGAAGGTCCGGGAGGAGTGTACAAACTAATAAGCAAATTTAAAAAGTACTGCTGGTCCTTAAAACTAGATGTACCAGAACTGTCGACCCACTTGCTCGGGAGCCTAATAAATTTCCTTGTTTTGCATGATATCTGGCAAGTGAAAATAATAAAAGATAGAATAAGAGAAAAAAATATGAAATAGCAATTTCCATCTGACATATTATGGACATGAAATATCTAATGATGACAAAATGGAGAGATGATGGCTTAGGAATTCAAAGACAGCGGATGCCGTATTCTATCTTTCTTTCAAATTCTCCCAGTCTAATGTTACAGTCACATTGAGCTGTATAGAAATAAAAGACCTAAGAAAAAAATAGACAAACATAGGAGAAATTGGGCAAATCACTAGAGAGCATTCCAAGGCAGAGACCTCTAGATGGGACTAAAATGAAAGGCTCCTTAGATGACTAGCATTAGGAGAAAATTACAACAGAACCTGTTTACTGGCGAAATGTTCTGAAAAAGTTCATTGCCATAGTGAGAATTCTTTCCACCCAAACCCTTCCATGGAGTGGCATTTCAGATCAGCTTATTTACCAAATTGAGAAGAATTATTTAAAATTATGGAACTAATCTTTCTGATGTTACATTCCAGGAGCATCTAAGAAGAGTCACAATTTAGGAAGGCTATATAACAAAATAATAGAGTTTGACGGACCTTGGAGGTCTTATAGTCCAATCCCCAGCTCAAGCAGGAGACCCCATACCACTCCAGAGAAATGGATGTTCAGTATCTTATTAAGAGCCTCCAGTGATAGAGCACCCATAATTTTTGAAGGCAAGCCGTTTCACTGGTTAATTAATATACAACCCCTGGAAAAAGAATTAAAATGAGACATTATATTTATTGACAACGAAAGTGAAATAGAAGATGTCAAGTGCCAGATTGTGCCAGATTTCAAGTCAGCAAGACATTACTCTCTTATTCTGGACTATATATTTGATGTCTGAATAGTTCCTTTTAAACGTAAACAGAATGTAGTGAAAATATATTTCCAGTGTGTAGTATCAGAGTGTATTTTCTATAATTTATTGACACTGATATCTCAGGAGCTGTTATGAGAAATATACTTCTAGAAAAAGTAGAAGATATGGGAATAATAACACCTGACATGAGATAACTAGGGCTATGATAATAGTGCCAGCATGGAAAGAATGAACATAAGAATACACAAAGGGATTTGAGTGATGCTGTATCAACGTCTAGTGATGCTACTGATTATTTTAATGCAAGCCAAAGAGTCTATGTGGTTTTCTTTGAACTGTGTAATTGCGGACAAATATTGAAGCAACAGGTGGGAACGTCATTTCTGAAACCAAAACCAGAGAGTGCGATAAGAATGGAAAATCAAGTAGAGGCAATGAAGTTTATCAAATACTAAATTGGAAGCTAGCTGATTCCTTCCTTTCCATTTTTGGAGGATAATGTTTTAGCAGGAACCATAGCAGAAGGAAATAGAATAATCAGAAACATATACCAAATTTCAAGTGTTGTGCTTGAGATACTGGTTGAAATAAACCCTGCAAGTGAGATGCTCTAAGACTCTGGCCTTGATATATCTGGAGCAATGAAACAACAAAGCAAAACCAGGCCAACAGTCTTACCGGTCAGATGAGGGATTTCAAAGGGATTTGAAAATGTTCTGAAAAGTGCCCAGAAATTCTCAGAGGAATTTCACACTTAAGTATTTCATCATTCATTCAAAAATAGAAGAGTCAGTGAAGGAGAGAACATTTTGATTAAAAGACAGGATAATCCCATATGAGTTACCAAACAGCAATTCACAGCTGAAATCCTCTACCAGCTGCTATATTGTGCATCACAGTAAGTTGAAGAATATTTCCTGCAGTTCTAGAAATACAGTAGTATATCTGCAATGTGATATTATTTTTCATTCTCCCTGAAAAAGATTGATGCCAACAACGCAGAGCACTTAGTTTGGTCTAGTGGTTAAGCTACAAACTGGGAGACCATGAATTCTAGTCCCACCTTCGCCATGAAAGCCAACTGAGTGATCTTGAGCCAGTGACTCTTTCTGAGCGAAATCCACCTCGCAGGGTTATTGTGGTGGGGAAAATAGGAGCGGGAAGGTGTGTTGGATATTCTTGCCACCTTGAATTATTTGTAAAAATAATAAATTAGACATAACGTTGAAACATGATGTTATATGCAATATCGATGAGGATTAATTGAACTCTCTTTCAACATACTTTTCAGAAGAACCAGCTATCCTGGAATATATAGTATGAACACAAATAAGATGACCAAGTGCTGTAATTTGAAATCACAGAGCAGGAATAAACTCCAGATTATTTTTTTTCCATTTCGTGGAACTCAAAAATGCTACCAGATTCCCTCAATCAATGTAATGGCAGCATTTTCATGTCTAAACAGACCCACATTCACTACGGAATTCTCAAATGGGCATGGAAATACACACACACACACACACACACACACACACACACACACATATCACAGAACTTCTAACAAAAAGAAAAAATAGTTGTGGAAATAATTGTGGTTACTGGGACTCCATAGTACCATTGAAATCATGGTGGAACACATCCCATTTTTCTTGACTTTCCTGGGTATCTTAATTCTTTGATTTGCTTTCAAAACAGCCTCTTGCTTTTTAGCAGAGAAAACCAGGAGCCTTTCCCACTCAAGTGCAACCAGGTTTTATAATGAATCTCAGTCATTGGGTTTCTGGACACGATGCTGTGCAGCTGTAATGCAAACCCTTTGCTTCTACACAATGAACTCAGACTTTCAAAGAACCTTTGTTTTATTCCATTGGACAAGTTCGTGCTGCATGACTTGCTAAGAGTTATTGTTGTTTTTCCTCAGAAAGTCGAAATGTCTTCTAATGTGGCATGCCATAGAACGATCAACTCTGTTGACATCCAGAACTATTTTCAGTAGAGCCCATAAGGGTTTCCTCAAGCAAAGAAAATAATACTGTAGTTGTGAATCGAGCCACTTTAGCCCTGGCTTTGTCACAGAGAGATGGCAATATTTTCTAACAATTATGGTGCTATGGACTATTGAGAAAATGAGTAAAAAAATGAGAATATATAAGTATCATGATTAGTAGAAGGCTGTTCTTATGTTGCAATGAGCGAAAATGGGTGATAAAATGAGTGGTGGTGATGATGATGAAGATGAGGATGATGGCTACCAGCTCTTTAGCTGGTACTGGGCTTCATATGCATCAAGTTCTTCCCAAGAACCCAGGATATCATAATGTATTGGCATAGGGTACGTGCAAATCCAAGTTATAACTGATATAAACATTAATTCTGTTTGTTAAAGAGTCTAATATAACTATGGTTATGATAAATGTTTATGTTCCTAACTTAGACAACTTTGCCATGTATCACAATCCTTTATCAGGCTTTTTGAGGTGTTTTTTTTTTAGTTGCTTGCTAAGGACTCTAGTCTTCACTGTACAGTGTGCAGAACTGTCTTCCTTGGTGTATGTTGGAAGTCCTCCTTATAGCCAATCTTGGCTGAAATGTCAGAATTATACCCTTAATAAAGACTTTGCACCAAATTGAAATTAGCTGATGTCAACTTTCATAAGGGCTCTCTGACTCTCTCTCTCTCTCTGTCCCTCTCTCCCTCCCTCCGTCCCCTTCTCTCTCACATGCGGATACTGTCATAGTGTTATTACATTCCAGTAGGTCAGGGCTGTTAAACTCCTGGCCCATGGGCCGGATACGTCACATGCCCAGTTTAGCGAAGGGGAAAAAAGTCCCGATACGTCACATGACGCCACCATGATATGTCACGTGACACCACCGTTTGACAACCCTGTAGTAGGTCCGGTGGGATTTACCTCCAGCTAAATATTTGTGCAATTGGGCTGCTCATTCTGGTTTTCTGGCCATATACCATAGTGATATCTATGCATGGGATAGCATTTAGTTATGCCCCATTAATTAACAACATTCATGGAAATAGCACTAAAAAAGGAGATGGGCAGAGAGTGAGAATGAACAAGCTAGCAGGAACTGATTCTTAACAGTAAATTAACTACAAGGTACAATAAGAACCAAGAATTACTTTTCCAATTATGATTATTTTAGAGACAATTGCTACAATACTTTAAAATTGTGGCACATCACTTTTCCTCTCCTATGGACACGTTTTTAAAATTAGGGCGGGGAGAAGCTTTGATTGAGAGATTTAATTCAAAGATGATTTATCTTCAAACTCAATTGACATTCCAACCCAGATCAGAAATTTGAATCAAATGGCCAAATATTTTATTTATGTCGAATGTTTCTGTGCATTTAAAGAAATTATTTTATCAAATTCATTTGGAAATCCAAGTTGCATTGACCTGATTGACTACTTGTGTTGGATGTCCAAACTGGATTAATTTTCCTTCTCAATGAATGGTTCGAATTGTTAATTTGGGCACACTTAAAAAACATGCCAAATAAAGCATTTTTGTTTCCATTTCTTTGATTCCCTACAAGGAGAAAATAGAAAAAGCAAACATAGAAAGAAAAATAACAAAAATGTGTTTTTGATCCTTGATCCAGTTTTTTTAAAAAGTAGAGGATGATACAATATGGAAGACAGAGACTGAAGTTGCAGTTCAGAATTAACAGTGTATGTCAATGAAAATAACTGCATCAGGAGATGAAACATACATTTCTCATATAATATTTAGTTTGCCCTTCCTATCATAAATGAGAAATTCAGGGATCAGGGATTTCCCTGATCTTGATTTTTAAAGACTTCTTTCTTCTTTCCCCTTTTCACCTCAATGCTACACAACCCAATTTTTCTTTTGTCATTCCAAGGATTTATTTAGCAATAGCAACAGCATTTAGACTTATATACCACTTCACAGTACTTTACAGCCCTCTCTAAGCGGTTTACAGAGTCAGCCTATTGCCCCCAACAATCTGGGTCTTCGGAAGGATGGAACGCTGAGTCAACATGGAGCCTGGTGAGATTCGAACTGCCAAATTGCAGACAGCTGGCAGTCACCAGAAGTAGTCTGCAGTACTGCATTCTAACCACTGCGCCACCACAGCTCATTTATCTCAAACTGTTCAGTGTTGACTGGGAATGGTAGGAGCAGCAGTTCTAATAGCTTTGAAGAATATTAGATGGAAGAAGCTGATTTCCACCTGACAGTGGAAATAAATGAGCAATGGGTGTATCCACTAGCCATCTCTGCTTTAAGTGTGAAAGATAAAAATGGTCAGGAGATCCTTTCAAGGGGAAATGAACAACTCAGACAAATATGGCAGTTGCTGCTCTATTTTGCTTTTGTCCATTCCCCAAAATGGGGAAGAGGAAAGGCTTTATTTTATAAACTACGGTAGAGATAAGTATTTATGGCTCAGATAAGACTTGCAGGCTGCACTTAGATTTCATAACTTAATTCAAATTTTTCATTATTCTTTATTTCCACAATCCACCTAAAAGCTCTGAAATGCCATATCGAGATAGCTCCTTGAAGTCATTTCCACTAGTATTGTGGAATATTATACATATACGCACACACACACACACACACACACACACATCAATCTTTGAGATCCAAGTACCAGAGTTGTGAATAGTATACCTATTATAATAGGAAAACCCCTATTGTATGCCTGCTATTATCTAAAAGATCAAGAGAGGGACAGATTGTGATGGAGATAATCTGCAGTATATGGTCACTAAATCAGTAATGACTTGATGGCATATAAACAATCACTCAATGCCTGCTATTTAAAAAGGATGACTTGTTTGCATGCTGGAGATCTGCTCTATGCAAAGTATATATAATTTAAGACAAGAATAGCTGAGCTGAAGGAGACATGGTCACCTGAAGTGCTCAAGGTTTACCTTTGCAGTTCCTGGAGCCCCTTCTGACTAAAGTTACTGAAAGCAGAATGGTTCTCCATCATTTTGAAGTAGAAAAAAAAATACTAAAGTAAGTTTTAGTTAAACTAAAAACAAAAACAGAGAAAGGCATCTAAATCTCTCCTCAAAGCTTAAACACACACACACACACCTCCCTATTCCTGCTGTTGTCAGTGGCATGTCCCTGTATACTATGGTTGTTGATCTTATTAAAGGCAGTAATTAATTACAAAAGGTTGCTCAAAACCTTTTAAAACAAAAAACTGCTTCTTACTGAACAGTAACTATAGCAATAATTACCCTTTTTATGAAAAGACATCAGAACATTATTTGAAAAATGTAATCCAAACAGACTGGCGATCAGAGAAGAGTGCTCAAATGCAAAGACACAACACAAGAAGCATTTGTTACATGCAGCTCAGACAATGTACTTGCAAGGATGAACTACAGAAGGTGATTTCATCCCTGCCAGGGAAATGAGAAGATTTCTTTGCGTATTCACAGGCTTGAAATAGGCAGAAGAACAAAGAGCAGGCATTTTTGATAACGGAATGGTTGAAGGAAAAAAGACTTCCCTCATGAATTACTAAGGAGACTATTTACTCACCTCACATAATTTGCAATAATAAAAAGGGAAGGGAATTATTGTTCAGACTTTTAAATGTTGGAAGCAGAATATTTCAAATAAGTTCAAACAAGGTTGTCAAGTAAATAAATAATACATGGTGCTGTCCAGTGGTGAAATCTAATTTTTTTCACCACTGGTTCTATGGGTGTGGCTTGGTGGGAGGGTTATGTGACTGAGTGGGCATGGCCAACTCGACGTCACTCACGGCAAGGTGAGGTGGTGGCACCTTGCTGTGAGTGACGTTC
>JANHFL010004143.1:11792-22155 GCA_032468155.1 Oxyrhabdium leporinum
CATCTTCCCTCCCTTCTTTCCTCCCTTCTATCCTTCTCCTTCCTTTCTTCTCTCATCTCTCTTTCTTCCCTCCCTCCTTCCCATCCATCCATCCATCATCTCGCTTCCTCCCCCCTTCCTTCCTTTCCTCCCTCATCTTTCCACCCTTCCTTCCTTCATCTCTCCTTCCTTCTCTTATCTCTTTTTCCTCCCTCTCCCTCCCATTCATCATCTCGCTTCCTCCCTCATCTTTCCACCCTTCCTTCATCTCTCCTTCTTTCCTTCTCTTATCTCGCTTTCCTCCCTCCCTCCCTCACTCCCTCCCATCCATCCATCCATCATCTTGCTTCATCCCTCCTTCCTTCCCTCCCTCCCTCATCTTTTCTTCCTTCATCTCTCCTTCCTTCTCTCATCTCTTCCCTTCCTCCCTCCCTTTTCTCATCTATCCTTCCTTCCTTCCTTTTCTCATCCCTCCCTCCCTGTTTGGAAGCCACAGCCTGCTTTCTTCTTAACTCACCTGCATATTCATCCATCCATCCTTTCTTGTCTTCCCAAAGAAGATGTGAGACTTGGTTCTCACACAGAAAAACACTGCAATCAGACCGGCCTCCCCCACCTTCGGAAATGTTCTTTCTGAAAACACCTTAATGCTTGAAATGTTTCCAACTGTTTAATTTGCCCTTCTCAAATAAATAATAAAAAAAACACACATACTGAAATGCCTTTATGTGTGTTCTTAGCTATTTTCCTAGGGTCTTTTCGAGTACCTTATGAAGAAATAAAAATAATGATTCTGGAAATAGATGAAGCCCAGCTGTCAGAATCCATGATCCAGGTGCGGTAATTTGATTTAGCACTTTTATAAACAAGTGTTGCTAATAATTAGATTTTCATAAAATCTACCACATTTTCAGTAAAATATACGAAAGTCACGGACAAAGTTACATGCGCAGCTAGCCATAATTTTTTGTTTATACATCAATACAATTTGATATGATCACCAAAGATAGAAGATTATACCTTATGTATTTGATCTACTTGCCATTTTTATTAACATTAATTTTTAATGTTTGGTAAGTCTTTCCTTTAGACTACGTATGAGCAGTTTTCTCTGAGATAGGCAGTTGGAGAGTTTAAAAATAGCCTATTGAGTTTGACATTTATTTCTTAGGATTTTTAATGGGGTCCTTGGTTTTTTTAATAATAAATACTTTTTCCTTAACTGTCTATTTTTGGCATTGTTGTCTTATGAGATTGAAGAGTTTATCTCCTTTTTTGTGCAAGTAATTTTGCAATATAAAGCCTTGCAGAGCAGTTCTAAGGAGAAAAAAAAATGAACTTTTAAATTTTGTATTTTGTACTATTAAATTTTTTGTAATTTTGTATGTAGAATTTAATAAAGCATCTTCCTGACCAAAAACAACTCAATGAATTATCCAAGTTGAAGAATGAATATAAGAATTTGTCTGAACCGGAGCAGTTTGCTATCGTGGTAAATAGATGGATTCATTTCAAAATATGGTTTTATGGTTCTATATTCTTTAAAAAATATATATATAGAAAATTCTGTGAATTTTGTATCGTATTCTATTTGCTTCTTTGGGATAGCTGTTAGTCAGGAATGAGTTAATCTTCTATTGTACTAAGTTTGTGATATGACTTTTAACCAACTTTTAAAAGTGATTTCTTGACAGGAGGAATTTTAAGACTTTGCTCTTGTCACCCAGACAATGAGTGAGGGTGTTCTGACATTTTTGAATTTCTGCCTCTGTTCTTTCAACTGCTATGCTAACGAGCTCTGCTTGCCTTTCAATTTCTAATTATAAGTGTGAGACAAAAAGTATGAGGCAACCTCGCCATGTTTTTAAAATAATTTACGAGAGAATGAGTCTTCTATAACATACTGAGACTTGCGTAAATGCCTAATAATTATAGATTAAACCTTCGTGCTGTCCAAAGCACTTGAAAAAAAAAGGCTTTATTGCACTTGTGTCAGAAGCACTGAGGCGCTTCTGGGTTGAAAAGATTAGCCGATGATATCACCCATTGCCCTGGGGATGCCCAGTTGGAAGCTCCTTTAATGTCCCTGGCAGGAGCTGGAGTGAAGGATGGGAATTCAACCCCTCTCGGGTCTTGAACGCGGGCTTCTTAATCTCCTGGCCAACGTTCCAACCACTGGAGCCACCGTGTTCCCAAGAGGCTTTGTAATAGCTAAGAACACACAGAAGGCACCTGTTCTGTCCTCACTACGCGTGTGTGTAGCTCGACATGCAGCTAAACCCACCTATCCAATAAAACAGACTGGGTGTAGATCTCAATGTTTTATTGAAAGAACAGGATATGGTGAAACTGGGGAAAATAGGAATACATTCAATGAGAACCAAATACAAGGTAGGCAGTATTGAGTTGCTGCTGAACATAACAAGTACAAGCAATTTAAATCTCACCAGTGATGCTCTGTATGTGAGATGTGGGTTTGTCCTTGGATGACCATGTGCCACAGATTAAGATGGATTCTTCTTCGTGCTTCTGCCTTCTCCAAGTGCTAAAGGAAATGGAGTCTGACTTCCCAGCATGCACTTGTTTTGAGAGTGTGGAGTGATGGATAAGGGGTGGGGTCAGCTTCAAACAATATACTTGGTATTTGTCACTCTGGCCACTAGATGGGGCTAGAGAGCAACAATAGTATATAAAAGTTATATGCTGGTGCATGACAACACCTGTTTCTGAATAACTGACCAGGTCTCTCTTTTGCAAAGTTGGTGCAAATGAACTGAAATTACAACAATTCTGCACAACAACCTCTTAGATATTCTTCTTGATGCTTGAAAAGTACCAATTCTGTAGCAGCTAAGATGTCCTGATAAACATTTGCTAAACAAGCATCTGTTAGGTTGATTTATCAATCACTTCATTTTATTTTGCTCCCTTTGTCCAACGTAAAGTGTAGTCCAATAAAAGTTAATCTCAAGAGGATAACATATTTCTGTAACAGAAAAAGCCTACAACGGCTATGTTAGATGATTGTAACATAAAGTTAACTTATTACAAGATATCTAGGAGATCTCGGTTTAATATCTGATTAATATATGTGCACACATAAAATGTATTTACTATAAAATTCCTGTGAGAGTAAAATCTATAATCTATAAAAGTAAGCCTGTAAACCTAATAAGATTGAAATAATGGCTAATATGCTTTTTGACATGAGTTGTAGATCATTGAGAAGCTAAATATAAATGGAAAAAAAACAACAACCTGGGTCTTTTTTTTTACCTCCTTCTTTATGAAGCCACACACAAAACACAAACTAGAACAGAACAGAACAGAACAGAATTCTTTATTGGACAATTGTGATACAAGCAACACATACAAGCAACAAATGATAAATCATGATCACAGTCATCATAAAAGTACATTCATCATAAATCATAAGATACAACACTTAGTGATAGTCATAGGATTCTAAATAAGTGATCAACATAAATTAAACTAGAATACTAACTAAAACAATATAAATCGTAAGATACAAGCAACAAAGTTATAGTCCTAAGAAGATGAGATAGTTAACAGGAAAGATGAGAAGAAGAATAGTAATACAGCCTTACTAGATACTTTGACAGTGTTGTGGGAATGAGTTGTTTAGCAGAGTGATGGCACGGGGGGGGACAGACAGACTGTCCTTGTGTCTAGTTGTTCTGATGTGCAATGCCCTATAGCGTCGTCTTGAGGTTAGAAGTTGAAACAGGTGTACTTATCCACAGAGTAGCCTGCACGATATTCCTCCTTGGGCCAGTCTCCTGCCAGGTTTCGATGCTTAAGAGTATTTCCATGTTAAAAATATTAGAATGCGCAGAAATGGATAGACTAACTCTTACAATTGAGGAAAAGGAAGAAACTGAATATTTTTTGGGGGGCATGGGACTTATTTTATCAGTGGTTAGCCTATCAAAACAGAAGTTGGAAACATGTAGATATAGGAAAAGGACTAATGATACAAGGGAGGGGGGGTTGTTTAAAATGGATAAGCAAGTATTATTACTATGATTATTATTATTATAGAACGAATACCAATGTAATGAACGCTGTTGTAAACACCTGGATTATTATTTCCTAAAAATATTTGTATCCAGACAAGACACTGTTTAATTAAGAATGGAATTTGTATATGTTATAAAGTGTGTGTGTGTGTGTGTGTGTGTGTGTGTGTTCCTTTTGTGGCGTTTATTCGCAGCCCGACAATAGCTCCCACCAACTGCAATGTTTTAACTGGGTTATCTGGAAGGGGAAGAGAGTCCTTTCACAACATTCACAACGCCCGTTCTTGATTTATCCAGTCTCGGGGGAATCTTATCGAGGGCGGCCGCGTGTTCTCTCTCTCTCGAGACGGTCCAAAATCGTGAAGTGTAAGGCAGGCCTTCTCCTCCTCCTCTCTCCCACCAGATGAGCGGCCTAACCAGACTGCGACCCCGGCTGGGCGCCATTCTTTTTAAGCTTCAGTTTGAGGAGCAAGTGAACCACCTCAAGCCCGACATCATGGCCGTCAGCGCCGCCTGCGAAGAGATCAAGAAGAGCGGGAGTTTCAGTCAGCTGCTGGAGCTGGTCCTGCTCATGGGCAACTACATGAACGCCGGATCGCGGAACGCGCAGACCTTCGGATACAACCTCTGCTCCTTGTGTAAAGTGAGTATTTCAACAGCCAATGCGGAGCTTTGGTCAAACCTGCCCCCCAAAAAAGCCAGCACAATCCTAGGCTGGATAAACAGAGGGATAGAGTTAATACCACTTTACAAAGCCTTGGTAAGGCCACCCTTGGAATACGGCATCCAGTTTTGGTCGCCACGATGTAAAAAAGGATGTTGAGACTCTAGAAAGAGAAAAGAGCAACAAAGATGATTAGGGGACTGTAGGCTAAAGCATATAAAGGACCGTTTACTGGAACTGAGTGTGTCTAGTTTGATGAAACAAAGGACTAGGGGTGACATGATAGCAGTCTTCCAATATCTCAGGGGTTGCCCCAAAGAAGAGGGAGTCAAGCTATTCTCAAAAAGAACCTGAGGGCAGGACAAGAAGCAATGGATGGAAGCTAATCAAGGAGAGAAGCAACTTAGAACTAAGGAGAAACTCCCTGACAGAACAATTAATCAGTAGAACAATTTGCCTCCAGAAGTTGTGAATGCTCCAACACTGGAAGTTTTTAAGAAGAGATTGGACATTTGTCTGAAATGGTATAGAGTTTCCTGCCTGAGTTAGGGGGGTTGGACTGGAAGACCTTCAAGGTCCCTTCCAACTCTGTTATTTTGTTAACCTCTCTCTCTCTCTCTCTCTCTCTCTCTCTCTCTCTCTCTCTCTCTCTCTCTCTCTCTCTCTCTCTCTCTATCTCTCTCTCTCTCTCTCATATGCGCACTGAGCTGTTCATAAATATATCAATATGCACCTCTTCCACAGAGAGAGAGAGACATTCCCTGAGGATGGGCTCCAGCACGAGCCCAAAAGTTTGGAAGAATAAACCTCTTGTCTCGGTAACTAACTCAGATTGGATCCTGCAATATTATCCTGGGAGACATATATTTACTTTCATTCTTGATCATGCTGGCTAGCTTTTGGGTACTCTTTTTTTCCAATTTTGTAGCCTAACCTACCATCCCAGGATAACTTGGCAACTTACCATCCCAAAACTAATCAAGAGCCAGGGTGGCGCACTGGTTAGAGTGCAGTACTGCAGGCTACTTCTGTTGACTGCCGGCTGCCTTCAATTTGGCAGTTTGAGTCTCACCAGGCTCAAAGTCGACTCAGCCTTCCCTCCTTCCAAGGTTGGTAAAATGAGGACCCAGATTGTAGGGGGCAATATGCTGACTCTGTAAACTTCTTAGAGAGGGCTGTAAAAGCACTGTGAAGCGGTATATAAGTCTAAGTGCTATTGCGATTGCTATGTGCAGACCTGTTTAGCTTTTCAGCTTCAGCAAAAACCCTTTTACGCTACTTGTATGGTTCCTCTTTACCCTGCAGTTAACACAGGTAACAACCAGCAAACCCAGAAGAAGAAAAAAGGAGTTGTCTACAACATACAATGTAATAACTGCAACAACCACTATGTAGCACAAACGGGCAGAATACTGGCATAAAGCATCCATGAATCTCAACTGGCAGTCAGAAGACATGATGACAATTCTTTAATTTCACAACTGATAGACAGATTTCACCATAGTTTCAATTGGAGAAATGTGACAATCCTAGACGAAGCCAAGCCCAAAAATGGCAGGGCACTCTGACAAATCAGCCATCAATAGACACAAAGGCATTAACAACTATGCAAAAGAGACAATCAACCAGCCCCAAAGAGAAAAAGACTCCAGCACCTCTCCACCAGTAGACTAAAATAGAATAACAGAGTTGGAAGGGACCTTGGAGATCATCAAGTCCAACCCCCTGCTTAGGCAGGAAACCCCATACCATTTTGGTCAAATGGTTGTTCAATCTCTTTAAAACTTCCAGTGTTGGAGCAGTGTAGGAGCTTGGGTGGCACAGTGGTTAGAGTGCAGTACTGCAGGCTGACTGCCAGCTGACTGCAATTTGACAGTTCAAATCTCACCAGGCTCAAGGTTGACTCAGCCTTCTATCCTTCCTAGGTGGGTAAAATGAGGACCCAGATTGTTGGGGGCAATAGGCTGACTCTGTAAACCACTTAGAGAGGGCTGTAAAGCGTTATAAAGCAGTATATAAGTCTAAGTACTATTGCTATTGCTATCACTGCCCTACGCTTGGCCACACACCATTTCCATGTGAATAATTCATGCAAATAAGTCTTGAGATGCTGCCCTAAGAAAGCAGACAGGCTGATAATCTGGTCCTAATAATGAGTAGGTCCTTAATATAAATGATGAGCCAAGTCACCTTGTGGTTGATATGCTTTATACAAGAGCATCCCATCCTCTCTCTTATTATAAATTAAATTGGGTACAGATTTTCAAAGCTTCAGTAACTTTCAAATGTAAGGATAATTGGAGACTAAGAGGAGGAGGAACCTAAGTGATGAGAAATATTTTATTTACACAGTGCCCTTCCTTGTATGGGCACATTGAAAGGGGGAAGAATTTGATGTGATTCATTAAATGGCTTTTCTGCAAATCTGCAAAAGTAAATATCTGACGTGTTTGCTAATGAGGCGTATCCTCCAACAATTTAGAGCTGAATGCCCTTCTCATTTTGTTTCTACGCATTCTTTATTGGGTAGTATTTCCTGTGTATACACTGTATCTTGATTGAAAGGTCAGGCGCATGTATTATGATATTTGTGCCAAAGTACAGTTATAATGGGACGTCCATACTTCATTACTTATTGCAGATCCCCTGCCTCGCATAAAATTGCGTTCAAATCCCCAAATTTTGCTAATTGTCACATCTGCCTTTCAAATCAGAAATCTGCCAAACCCTTTCCCAGACACGCTTAATAAATTGAATCTCTTGTAGGTGTTTTCTCTTCGTATAAGAGAACAAGAGCAGCATTTTTCCACTTATTAAGCAGAGATGAAATCTTGTCAGACATGTGAAACCTGTCACACAGCCCCTCTCTAAACAAACCACTTTCATATTTTAATATTTTCCTAGTTATACCACTTAAAGCTGCAGCCTTACCATTTTTCAACATTCTCCCAGAATTATTCTTTTTTTCTTGGATGCTAATATTTATAGCATTTTTAAAAAAAAAAAATATGCTGATGGTATCAGTTCTGTTTTCTAAAAGGGATGCTCATAAACAAATAAGATTTTGGGGGAGAAATGGTATTCATTTTCATTATGGAAATGTCAGTCTTGAAACTGCCTGCTTGGAAGATTGACGTATTGGTTGGTGAGCAACCATTTCACCTTGGAAGAGGTTCTCTCTAGGCAGAGGCCTTCTACAAATATGGCTCCCAAGCTTGACAGTGACAATCACTGGCTTCAAAATAATGCCATGACCTCATGATCAAAGTTGAATGTGTTTTAAGTAACTGCAATAATCCAGGTGGGTAGTGTAATTAAATGTGTGGGTGACCTTGGGAGACAAAGTAAAGAGATGCTGCCTAGGTAACAATCAGACAAGAGAGGGAGGAACCCACAGTCATTTAATGGTCAGAGAAAGAAATCTAGGAAGGTCCCACCCTAATTGATCAGAGGGTTAAAAGTAGCAATGGGAAATTTGTACCTTCAGATTTGCAAGATCCTTGTAATATAATCTTACAAATTTAATTTAGCTTATCTAGTCATGTTTCTATCTGGATTTGCCAGGAGGGCTGCTAGGAAGTGATTGAAGCATGAGGGGCCTAAACAGACTTTATTCTAGCCATGTTGTAAATTCCATTAGTACTCAGAGATCCTCAGTTTTTCCTCAGTAGCATGTTGGATTCCCACTTTCCTGAAGGTCCCTCGTATGGCACTATAACATCAATCATTTTATATTTTCCACCCATGTGGTTTTCTTGGTAAAAATACAGGAGTGTTTAACATTATCTTCACCCAGGCAGCACAAATTGATGTTGTTTTTTTCATTTACCTGATCTCTTCTCTCCAGCAACTTTCTATATCGCTGTCCCCATATATATGACTGCAAGGTTTAAGAGAGTTTTAAAAAAATATTCAGAAAGTTAAAGAGAGTAAAACAGAAAGATTTGCCCATCAGCTCATCATGGCTTAACATCTTCAGATTCATTATCTGTATCAATTGACAAGACTAGCGTTTCTTAAAGTTGTTGCTTTTAGGATCTGTTCCCATTTTAAAACTCCAAAGCATCTTTTGTTATATGGGTTATATTTATTAATATTTACTATATTAAAAATAATATATTCACAGAATATTGATTTATTAAATCATATAAAATAACAATATGAAATCACTAGATGTTAGCATAAATAAAATATTTTTCATAAAACTCACTACTGTATACTTTTTAACAAATAAAAATAATAATAAACTGGTGTTGTTTTACATTTTTGCATAATATCCAGCAAATAATTTTGATTTTGCTAATTCCTGAGAGGTTCCTGGGGGAACGCCAGGGGTTTTCAGATCATACTTTAAGAAGCAGTGGACTAGACTACAGATAATAAACCTTTCTGGGCAGTTAATTTATGTGGGATTTTAAAAGTGTATGAACAATGTTGCATATAAATGGCTGCCATCATAGCAAATGCCACTCATGAAACATTGAATCTGTTGTTAATGGTCATCTCTGCTTTTGCTTCTGTTCTAGGAATATGGGCATACTTCTAAAACAATAATATAAAATAAAATGAACAAACAAGTTAAGCACTGAACTGCAGACATGTCCCCTTAATAATTTTCTGAGAATATTTATGGATTCTCTGTGGGACCCAGGGATTTTCTTTTACTTTAGGTTAATTCCTAGAGACTGAAACTTTGCCTTTGCAGAATGCCAAGTCCTGCCTTATTATTTATTTTAATTAAAATAATCTTTTAAGAAACAGAAGCCAGTCAAGCAGCCAAAAAGTGCCTGTGGACATGTCAGTCCTCGTGGGCCTTGTTTTATTTCTCCCTGGATCCTGAGAAGATAAAATGCAGTGGCGGATAGGAACATAATGCTTCATTATTTCCCTTCTATGTACTTTAAGATTCACAAACGTTGTCTCATTTTCTAAGTGCCTTGCCATTATGTTATAACCTTTCCGATTGAATTGCTTTTTTTGGGGGGGGGGATGCATGTGTGTGTGTGTATGTGTGTGTGTTTGTGTGTGAATGTATTTTAAAAGAGTTGGCCATTTGGTGTTTGCTTTACTTTATAGTACTTACTTTTAGTGTCACTCTGACTTAGCAGGGAAAAACTGAATAGGCTGTTGTCGGTAGGGAGCAACGCTTCAACTCTATCATAAAGAATTCATGATGTCTTAGAAGTATCAATTAGTTGTACCTGGCTATTTTTGTAACACTGGGTGAAGTGCTTTCCGTTGACTCACACCATTAAAAGTGTTTTTAGATGGAATCTAGAATTCCGGCTTTGCCTCTTTCAAAAGGTGTCCTGCAAATCAGAGAAATTTGGTGAGTGGCTAATATGTAGCAAGGCCATCACAATCTCTGTCGTTTCCAAAGTTTAGGTTTTGAAAACCCTTCTTTCTATTACTATTGAAGAGTCTATGACGGGAGGTAATGAAGAGCTATAATGTTCAAATTAGGACAAAAAAATTGGAAGAATATAAATTCTCTGATAGCATTTGGAAAACCCAATTGAAGGAAGGTAAAGTAAGGACAAGGATGCTTTGATTTACTTGATTATTTGGGTGGATTGGTCAGGGAAGTTTTGGGGGAAAATGCAGCTGAACTTGAAAAGGAGAGAATCAATCCTTCCTTCCTTCCTTCCTTCCTTCCTTCCTTCCTTCCTTCCTTCCTTCC
>JANHFL010004144.1:0-12392 GCA_032468155.1 Oxyrhabdium leporinum
GCTTATAAGCTGTAAACCGCCCCGAGTCTTCGGAATGGGGCGGTATATAAATGTAAAAATAAATAAAAAAATAAAAATGTCTCTAATTCGGTCCTTCAGCATTCCCAATGACGTCCACCTCACCACTTTGAGTCCATCCTCCAGGCTGCTGGTTACCCTCTTCTTCTCTTTCCTTCCATTTTTTTTCCCAGCATCAGAGCCTTCTCTAAAGAGATGGGTCTTCACATAATGTGTATGTTAAGTATGATAATCTGGTCATTTGTGCCTTGAGTAAGAACTATGGGTTGATTTGTTTGATGATCCATTGGTTTGTTTTCTTGGCTGTCAGCGGTATTCTAGGAGTTGTCTCCAACGCCAGAGTTGAAAAAGTAACAGTACTCCTTCTATCTTGTTTCTTCAAAATCCAGCTTTTGCTTCCACAGAGTGCCACAGGGAATACCTGTACACGATTCTGATCTTGGTAGGTATAGACACATTGGAGTATTTTTTTCCAGCAGCCAAATAAACCATTAATAAAAAATATCAGGGCTTGGTAGATTATGCAGAGCAAGCCTTCAGCTTAGTACCATGTGTGAACTCAGCCATTCTGGGATGCCTAATCATTCTCTTATCCTCCTTGCCAAGGAAACAATATTTTAAATCAGAGTGTACATCTCCCCCCACCCACTTCAGGTATTTCTCTGCATACGTAGAAGGGTTAAACATATAATATGCCCTTTCCAATTTTCATACATTTTATTTATTTGTATTCCACCTTAATCATTCGCCCCATTTTTGGCCTCCGCGCGCCCCATTTTCCTCCCGGTCCGATTCCCGCAACCTGGAACGGGCCAAAAATGGGGCACACAGAGGCTGAAAACGGGGTGCCCGGAGGCGGCAATAGGCGGTGGCAATCCCTGCAGCCTGAAAAAGTTGATCGTCGGGAGGCCGATCCAACCGACAATCAGGTGCTTGTGCTAATCAGGCTATGCTGAAGCTAAAACAGGCTGTTTTCTGTTTGCTGCAAGGAGCAAATTGCTGGGAGGCAGAGGCAGATATTTTTTGCGTCTTATACTTCAGAGCGTCTTATACTCTGAAAAATACGGTAATTATATTGATCCTACTTAGCTTTTCAAGATCAGCTGAGGTCAAGTAGATGCTGCCAACCCCTGTAGGCTCATTCGTCTGACAAGATCTTCATATGCATCTTTTGGCCATCCTGAAGACTTTAAAACAACAATAAAAAGCCAATCTCCTTAGTTTGCACTAAGGGTGTATTTTTGCAAACAGCAAACTGAGAATTCTTCATGAATACCCAGTGCCCCCTGACATTAACACACAGTAATTCCAAACCAGAGAAAAAAGGTTCATGGCTTTCCCTTAGAAAAGTCATAAAATGTTCCAGAAGCTTCAACGTGAGAATATTGCGTCCCTTGAGGAAAAACCATCTCCACTTCTCTTCTGTTTTTACTCGAAAAGTTTAATTTTACAAAATACATTTTTTTTTCCCTTTCAAAGAAACATCCCTGCAAAATACATGAACGCAGTCTTCTGTTTCACAGATTCTATACAACTAAATCGTCAGAGGTTTCCTACCTGTGGGAAAGAAATGATTTGTCAGAAGACACCTAAAAAGCAAACCTTTCAAAGCAATAAGGGATATGAGGGAGGAAAAAAAGAGAGAGAGAGAGCCATCAAACATCATGAAGCGAGTCGTGAAATAGAATGGTTGGTTCTACCTGAAAGTTGAAAAGTTTCTTTCAAGTAGCCTAAACGGGATATATTTTTTTTAACTTCACATCTGGTACAAAACTGCTTGCGTTTAGCTTTGAATGCGCACAACCCAAAAGTTTCATGAGAATGATTCTTTTGAAAATTATCCCATGTGCTGCTATCGTAAGGCAAACATGTATAAAGGTGCTGACTGCACATGGGGATAAGGAAGAAAATAAGGAGGTTTCTGAAATGCTTCTTCACAGATCTGTTTCTTTTTTTTTAAAAAAAAAAGAGGAATATCAACAGGAGGTCTAATAAGTATGAACAATATGAAGTCAAAGCAATCTGCCGTCTTACTAGCTAGATACAAACCATCCTTTGGCCACGCGTTTTCGTGACAATGAACAAGGTCCACTCTTTACACGCAATTCTTCTAGCTTTTCTGTTGCATTCGGGCAGCTTTGAACTTTGAAACTCTCTTCGTCGTTTCTTCTGAAGCTTCACAGAGAATCTCCTCAGATTTTCGCTCCAAAATGGTTGGCAGGACCGGGTGAGCAAGGACCGGATGTGGTATTGTGGAGGGAGACAAAGGCTCCTTCTCGACAACCATCCCTGAGAAAGCCTGCAAGAAAAAGAAGACGTTCCTGGAATAATCTCATCGATGTGAAATTACCTTTCTTTCTCTCTCTCTCTATTTTTTTTCCCCAAAAGTCCCAAATGAAGGTCACGCAACCATTCAGAGTTTTATCAACATTGGCTTCCAACGTTGGGCGCGATCCAAGATTGAAATTGGAGGGGTCAATGTTCCAAGAGTTGATATTTATTTATTTGGTTTTTATTATCCCACCCTTACTGTTTTTATAAATAACGCAGGGCGACGAACATACACCATGTTGTTTCTTCCTCCTGTTTTCCCCACAATGGCAATCCTGTGAGGAAGAGGGTTGGGCTGAGAAAGAGTGACTGGGGCCTTCTCTTTACCTCATACATTCCTGACAAGGGAGGCGGTTTTCTAGAATGGGAGTTCTTTTCCCGCTGCTTCTCCTCCTCCTCTTCTAAGATGCCCTCGCTGTTGTCGCTATGGGTCGCATCCTCATAGCTCAGGCTTCTCAGAATTCCTCGTCGGTCGTCAAACTCGGTGGTGCTGCTCTCGCTGGTATCGCTGCAAACACTGTTCTCCCGGCTCCGAGACTTCAAAATTGATTTACGAGGGACATATTCTCCATTCACAACATCAACAAAGACTCTGCAAAGGACAAATGTTAGCTTTAATAAAGTATTTGGAAGAAGCGAGGAGAGAAGCGTATGACAAATTCGCCATAATTTCACTCCATCTTTGGGACAAATTAATTACATTACGGCTTTACCTGCTCCTCCTTTACACCTCCTTTATCCTTTTTAAAAAAAGATACCCAAGATTGGTATTGTTCTGCCTCTCCTAACAAAATGAAATTCAGTGGTGAAAAGAAGTAAGGTTCTACATTTAGGCAAGAAAAAACGAAATGCACGGGTACAGTATAGGTGATACCTTACTCAATACTAGTAACTGTGAGAGGGATCTTGGGAGTCCTAGTGGACAATCACTTAAATATAAGCCCACCATGTGCAGCAGCTGCCAAAACAGCCAACACAATTCTAGGCTGCATTAACAGAGGAATAGAGTCAAGATCACGTGAAGTGTTAATGCCATTTTATAATGTCCTGGTAAGGCCAAATTGAAATACTGCAGCCAGTTTTGGTTGCTACGATGTAAAAAAAAGATGTTGAGACTCTAGAATGAGTGCAGAGAAGAGCAACAAAGATGATTAGAGGCTAAATGTTTAGCTGGAGGCTAAAACATTTGCAGGAATTGGGTATATTTAGTCTAGTGAAAAAGAGGACTAGATGTGACATGATAGCAATGTTCTAATATCTCAAGGGCTGCCACAAAGAAGAGGGAGCCAAGCTATTCTTCAAAGCACGTGGGGGAAGGACAAGAAGCAATGGATGGAAGCTAATCAAGGAGAGAAGCAACCTAGAACTAAGGAGAAATGTCCTGGCAGTTAGAACAATTAATCAGTGGAACGACTCACCTCCAGAAGTTGTAAATACTCCAATACTGGAGGTTTTTAAGAAGAGATTGGATAACCATTTGTCTGAAGTGGTGTAAGGTTTCCTTCCTAAGCAGGGGGTTGGACTAGAAGACCTCCAAGGTCCTCAGCTCTAATACAAGCATTGGCCTAGAAAGTCAGGCTTCACACTAAAATTTGGCAGCAAACATCACCTCTGCAAAATTGGACCTCATATTCAGGAATTGGCTTACTCAGCCTGAAGACTCTCTAACTTGACTTGGCTAGATCAATAGATATCAGACAAAAATGAAGCCATAAAAGTAAATGATTTGTCCTCTGCATATAAATAAGACAACATTGTTATGCTTTAAACTTGATAATTTACACTCTGGGCTTCATAGTTCAACTCTAGTCATTCTCCTCCCACGTTTCTGAATGAAACAATAGTTGCTGGTTTGCGAATGACCCTGGATAACTAGCCAGTCATGTTTACGCAAGTCATCTCTAGCTTGGATTCTTGCCAGGTATCATCTCACCAGATTCAACCCTTACAGATACCAAGACAGACATATGGATGTGAGAATGGAACGGAACATTGAATTTGACTGACTCCACGTTACGTTTCAAACAAGCTTTCTGCCCCCATAAAGATTATCCCTAAAATGCTCTCCAACTATCTTAATTCACTTGAGATCAATTGAGAAACTATTCTTTGAAAAGCTGCAGGCAATATTACGAACCCGGATTCCTAACTTGAAAACTGAGAAATCGTACCGAGGACCCACAATCTCTGTATGATTTTTAACATCCTGACATCCTGACTATCCCTTGCTTTAAGCTCCAAACAGGCAGTGGCTGAGTTCTCTTAATAATCTGCATTTTAAAACGTTAAAGCAATACCTGTTAAATGTTCCCAAACTGGCAGACAAATAACACGAACCAGGGGTTTCATTCTTTTCCCTTAATGTCCCTTAATGTCATTGGATCGGATCAGTTATACGATAAATAACTATGAAGTATAAACACCACAAAACAGACAGGCCTAAAGAGATGTTAACGGTCAGGAAGACACCGCACATAGTCCGTCCTCAATTTCTGACCCACAAGGAGGGCTAGAATTTCAGCTGCTGAGCGAGTGAGTCACGCCTGATTTTTATGATCTTTTTTTTTGGCCATAGTTGTTAAGCAAAACACCGCACTTGTTAAATGATTTGTGCGGTCATTATGCAAACCCCGTTTTCCCCACTGACTTTGCTGGTCAGAAGTCAGTTGGGACGCTGCAAAGATGATCCCGTAACCCTGGGACGTTGCAACCATTGAAAATACAGGCTGGTTGCCAAGCACCCAAATTCTGATCACACGATGGTGGGGAACGCGAGGATGCGACGATGGTTATAAAGTGCAAGGACCAGTTGTCTCACACACACTGCTTTGTTTGAAGTTACAAACTTCAGACTGAATACACACACACACACACACACACATATTATATGTATATGTATATATATATATATATATTTTCAGTCTGAAGTTTGTAACTTCAAACAAAGCACTAAGCAAAGGATTATAAATCAAGGGCTTCCTGTGGACATATTATTTCAACTCCGTTAAGGTTAGCTGCAAATACACACACGTAAAATGTTCACCATGGTCATACCGATAAATATCTGCTGGCGTTTTAATATTTGGCAGTTCTGTTGTCCCGTGTCCATTCCCGTTGCTGTTCTTCCGCTTCCGTTTTGCTTCTTCTTTCTTTTCACTGAATTTTAAAGTAGTATTTTTCCCCGTGTTTATTCGTACCTGATGTCAAAACATACAGCACTTGTGAGCATTCAGGAAGGCAACGGCGCAAAAGCAAAAAACTCATTCTCCTGCCAGAGGAAGGAAATCAATCAAAAGGACCATAATATCAAAAGTTGCTTGGTTCAAGCCAATATTGGGATAAACGTGCTTGGTTCATACCAACCACACCACAATTTTGGCTCTGTGGGATATGTCACTACATCCGTGAAATTGTACAGTGGTGGGGTTTTTTTCCCCCTACAATCCTTCCTTTAACTAAGCTACAAGAAGTTAAGAGGATTTTGCTTTCGTTTCTGAGAAGCTACAGTTTGTAGTTATGTGGAAACCTGCAACTGTAGTTGTCTTAAAGAAAGAAGTCAGCATTAGGAGGTAAGATCTGAGGCCGGCTTATTCTCTGAATTAAGAATGGACAATTTGTCCAGGATCATGTATAACACTAAACTACAATAAGTTGAAAATGGAAAAAAAAGCTGATTATGATCTCCTTGTAAGCATGTCAAAGGAAGAAAGTTCCTGAATCCAACTCTTACTCACAGTATGTAGTACCACAGCTCAGTGTTATATTTGCAACCAATGTAGTATATTTGATTTATAGGATGGTGTGAATCTAGCTAATTATGGCCAGGTCAGTAAACTACAGTTCTTTTAAAAACGGCTTAGTTCAGGAGTTCTCAAAGTTTACAAAACCACCACCCGCTAAAAAGATAAATGAATTTCTGTGAACTTCCTCATGAATAAAACTAATGAGTTCACCGGGGTTAGAGCTGGGCAAGAAACAAATACATCACTTACTAAAAGATATGCAACTTCTATCATACTTTCCTGACAAGCTTACTTTTCTCCCCACTACAGATAGATTGGTCACGTTTAGTTTTTCTCTTACTTCTCAATAAAAACGTCTTCATTTGGAAAGGCTAAAACTGAAAGCAACTGATAAACATACCAAGCTTGGCTAACATATACACTCCTAAAGTTACTCCGATGTTGACAGATATATTACTACACACCACACCAGCAATCATCAGCCAGCAGGAAAGCATCAAGCAACCACAAGACTCCATTATAGCTTCCCCAAATTGATAGCAGAACTGCAGATATACCAGAGGGGCACTTTCAAGAGTTCTCACTTTTCATGGTCAAAGGTCTAGAATTCTTAGAGTTCCAGGTCCAATACATCTGAAGGACACCAAGCTAGAGAAGACTGCTTCACAACACATCTTATTGAGAATACAAACCCTTTTAGGTTCCATGTGTTGGCCCTGGAGTTCCAAGAATTTGTAATTGAGAATTCTTTCAGGTCCAGGTCCAACGTATCTGAAGGACACCAAGCTAGAAAAGGCTGCTTCACAACGTATCTTGATAATACAAACCCTTTTAAGTTCCAATATTGGACCTGGAGTTCCAAGAATCTGATCATGCAAACTGAGAATTCTTGGAGGTCCGGGTCCAACACATCTGGAGGACACTGTGTTAGGGAAGACTGCTTCATGACACATCTTCTTGACAATACAAACCCTTTTAGGTTCCACAGTGTGGGAGAAATATATTGTCGGCACAGCATTCTCACTAATGGCGAAATCATCTTCATCATCGCTGCCGTAATGATTGGGGCCATTAGCCTGACTTCCGAATGATTCAAAGTCGGTTATGTCCTTCTGAAAGTTGCCCTGAGTGTTAGGTTTTTCTTCCTTTTGAAGAACATCTGGGTTTAACTTTTTGTCTTCTCTCTCTTCTTCAGAGGAAGAGGCACTTTCTGCCTTTACATTGCTAGTCTCAGAAATCCTGGAGAAAGAATGAGCAGGGAGGGAAAAATAAATGAAAGATTGGTTTTAAGTCCTAAGATAAAATAGGTGATCTATATGTCTGGGTTCTGTTTTTAGGCTGTGGGGTTTTTTTTTGCCAAATAATAATTAAATCAGACTAATGATTTTAAATTCTTTAGGGTCCTCTAGCACCATACGAAAGGGCCTATATTGCTAAATCAGACCAGTATCCAATCATTTCCTCCAATGGGAGGACTGGACCTTTCAGAAAATCCTGCTCCTCCTGCCATTCATTAGAAACTGAAATGCCAATTCCTTCTAAATTGGCAGGTTACTTATAAATATCATAACCAACCATTGCTGCCTTCATTCCTTCTCCCAAGTCAGTCATTCCTGAGATATTTTGGGTGAACTGGCCTGTCATAGAAGTTCCCCCACATTTTTAAGATAACCATGTTCCTCCCTTCGCAGAACTACAAATCCCAAAGTTCCCTAGGAAGAATGAAGTTGAGAATAATGTGCTTTAAGTGTTGATTGTATCACTCCTTGATACAAGGTTCAAACTGCTCTAGCACATAGTGGGGAGAATGTGTAGTAGGGATGTAGTATTATTATTTATCCTTATTATCTTCTTTACTCTCCCCCCTCCTTATTAATATTATTATTGTGATGATGATTATCATTACACGTTGCTTTCGATGTACACTAAGAGCTTCTGAGACAAATTCCTTGTGTGTCTAATCACACCTGGCCAAATTAAGTATTCTATTCTATTCTATTCTATTCTATTCTATTCTATTCTATTCTATTCTATTCTATTCTAATTCTATTCTATTCCATGGTTCCATTCTTCCTATCCTATCCTACGCTACGCTACGCTACTCTACCCTACCCTACCCTACCCTACTCTACTCTATTTAAGTTAAAGCACATTATTCCTTTCTCCATTCTTATTAGGATTTAAGGATTCCCACTTGCTTTAGTGGCAAAGAGAAAACCCATTCACAGTTTAGCTCCTCTTCTAAATATTCTCCTTTCTTTTGGAAACTTCAACAGTCCATGCTTAAAGTACCTGCTGAGTTCACTGAGGATTTGCTCTTGTCTTTCCAGTTCATCAAGTCGGGCCCAAAGGTCCTCTTCTGATTTTAAGTCCCCATTGGCTTTTTTATCTGTTCCGCTCTCGTCGACATTCCCCTCAAAAGCACAGATTTTTGGCTTTGAATGAGGTCTGTGAGCAGTTCTGTGCTTTCCTAAGAATTAAATAAGTGTTTTGCTATGATGTTTGCTTTGGTAAACATAATTACCAGACAATTCAAAGGTTTTATTCAAGCTTTCGTGTAGTTCTGCTAGTAAACCAGAGATGCGATAGCAAACAAATAAAGGGTTGCTATTATCCAAATAGGAAACCTTGTATTATTTTCAAAGAACAGTAACTTGAGACAACGGGGAGGGGATTCAGTGCTGTCCATTATTAATCACAGGATGCTGCCTTCTCCTGGATCAAGCAAAAGAGAGCCAGTTTGATCTAGAGGTTAAATCATCAGTTTAGAAACCAGGAGATGGGGAGTTCTAGTCCCGCTTCAGCCAGGAAAACCAGTTGGATGACCTTGAGACAATCACCAGGAGACTCTAAGTTCTAGTCCCATCTTAGGCATGAAAGCCAGTCGGGTGACTTTGGGCCAATCATCAGGAGACTGTGAGGTCTTGTCCCGCCTTGGCCATGAAAGCCGGTTGGTTATTTTGGGCCAATCACCAGGAGATGGTGAGTTCTAGTGTTGCCTTAAGCATGAAAGCCAACTGCTGACCTTGGGTCAGTCACTCTCTCTCAGCCCAACCCCCCTCAGAGGGTTTTTATTGTGGGGAAAATAGGAGGAGAAAGGAGTATTGTGTGTGTTCGCCACCTTGAGTTATTTGCGAGAATAATAAAGGCGGGATACAAATAAGTAAAAATAAAAGGCCCATCTAATCCAAGATTTAGCAACTTTTTCAAATTATAGACCATCAAGATGGTGAACATAACTCTCTGTAAATACAATGCACAGACTTTAGCAATGAACCAGGAGAGTATCCAAAAGAAATGACTCAAGGTGTTCCTTTTTTTGAAGCCATCTAGGTCTCTGCAATATCTCCCATCAGTAATATTTGTTCCGCAACGGCCTTATTTAGTAACTTTCGCAGTTACGACAGTGACGAAGAAGTAACTTCGTGACCAATCCTCGCATTTAGGACCTTTGCAGGTCTATAAAGCGGCGAAAATCTGGAGTAAGAGCATAGGCCCAGTCACAGTTTTGCTTGGGGGCTGCTTTGCTCAACAACCAAGTTGCCAGTTCTGACTGCAGTCGCTAATCAAGGACTCACCTCTCTAGTCAATTTTGAACACCTCTAACTTAACACATTTTGCAAGAAAGTCCGGCGACCCTTCAGAAAAATAAAAGAACCTCATAAAAAGTTTTATTTATTTAGGATGGGCTATATATTCACGGTCGCTGGCTAACTGTGAATATGCAAATACATGAATATATGTTCTGGGTTTTGTGAACCTCTGCAGAAACCTAACCAAACACATCATAGGTCACGACTTTAAAGTGGCAATAGATTATGTTCGGCATTAGACCAAACATAAATGGAACAGAAGCATCTCCACATGCTAACTTGAGTTGCAAAAGTGGGATAGAGAAATAACACTCACCTTTCATTTCAAGCTCACCGCTTTCTGCAATTTCTCTGATATCAACCACATCGCCTGTTGCCTGATAGAAGAAATAAATAAATTGGTCTATTTTACAAGATGACCATTTAATGCCTTGTGGGCAATTATTTCCAGCCAATATCAAGAAGTCCAGGGGCTCTTCTAAACTGGTTCAGACATCAGACACACAAATTGAAAGAAACTTCAGGAACTGTTTGTAACATGATACAAGGGTGAATTGATTTATGTCGAGCTTATATCCCTTGTTCATTCTTTTTAAATGATGCAATTCTGACCCTTAAGGGAAGTGTCTCTCTGGGATGTACACTAACCTTAGGGCTTGTCCAAAACATGTCCCCAATTTCTGGCCCTTGTATCTAATAAAGAATGCTAGAGAAGTGAAGTCCCGTCAATATAATTACATTCTCTGAACTACTTTTCTAAAATGCCCCTTGGGCAGTGTGAAATATATATCTTACATCACTCATTTTCTGCAAATCTTCGGTGAATTCAGCTCTGGATTCGAAATTCTTCATTACTTTCCCCAAATCATCCAGCATTTTTCTTACACCTGAAATGGCAAAAGAGGAAGGAAAATGATGCGACAATAATTTCACACCAAAAAGTAATTGAAGTATATTTACAGAAAGGGGGGAAAAAAGAAGAATCCTGTTCCCTTTTTCTTTTGGCCCAGAAGTTTCACAAATAATGTTAACATTTCTCTGATCAGTTTCTATACAATGCTAATGTCACAGGGATGACAAAAAGGGTCCCTGTGTAACTTATTTGGGGTTGTTGTCCCAATATCCGGAAAAACAATAATACATTTTTACTTGAGTTCACCGAATCCCTGGCTGTTTAAAGTGTATGAATCAAGATGCCAGGTATAAGTCAATTCCTCTTTGAAGTGTTTAAATATTTCCACTTTAAAGTGTTTAAATATTGACTGTAACTTATTTTAAATTGCTTTCTGATTTGTACATAACAAACCAGAATTCTTCTAAAGACTAATTAAGTTAGTTGATTGTTTCTCCTGGATGTGTGGAAGGACAAGGAAAATAGCTTGTTCTTGGCTGTACGTGGCATACTCAAGTTATATGTAAGGTAGCTCTGCATGCAAATCCAGTATCAAATTGGTAAAATGAAGTAACAATTTGTCCTTCCCCCCCCCCCCTTCAATACAGGCCTTGCAAGTGAATTCTAGATGATTCATGACATCTGAATCTTAAAGCCATTCCGTAACTCAGTACACAAAATGTTTATTATTTAGTAAGGAGGACAGAAAAAAATTAAATCACTTAGCCATCAAGTATGCTAATAATAGTTCCATAACATTATGCTCCCTGATAAGATGGATTCCTAGCTTACCTATTTATATCACTATAAGATGGATCCAGGCCCTTACTCACAAATATGCTGGAGGAAATCTTTGCCTTAAGGATGCTAAGAATATACACCATGATCTGAATTAAACAAACTTGTTAAACAGACTCAAGTTCCATTTATTTGAATGAAACTGAATTTGGAGCCATCCTAAGCCTTAGGTCCTTGAGGAAGCATTCAAAAACACAAGAACATCTCATACAAGTAACTCTGGAGAAAAGAGTAAAGGAACGGAAGAATAAAAATAGAAAATAGAAGTTAATATAGAAGACCTTAAATAACTCTAAAGGGAAATACAGGATGTAAAATATACTGGCATCTTTAAGACTGCATGGAGGTTCCAAGCAGGTGGGCACTTAAATCCTAGAAACAAGTCTGCAAAATTTTCATTTCTTATAGAGCTCATCAATTCATTCATTTATTTTTGCCAATCAATGCAAAAGAAATTCACTTTTTTTTTTTCAAATTCAAGACCCTGCTTCATCCTGCCTGAAATATAGGATTGGCTTTTAGTACATTTAGTGGGTCTCCTCTCCATAGTTTTTCCTTCTGTTTTTTTTTTTCTTCCCTCCTTCGTTTGTCTGATGTAAAAGCTTACTGTTAACAAAGAAAAAAGAAGGTGATGTCACAAGTATCACCCACTTTAGATTGGGATATGTTCTTCACTTAGGACACCGATGGCCAAATAATCTAAGTTTGACTTGCATGTTTCTCCTATATCTCTCTTGAAGGAGCTAACCAACCTCTCTTAACAATAGCTTCCAGAAGTGCCAATATTTGTGTGGGGCGGGGGTGGGGGGTGTTGGTTGTGTTTTTTTCTTACATTTTCAAATCTAGATGGAGATGCAACAGGTCCAAAAATCTTAAAAGCGAAGAGCTGTTTTAAAAGCAGTGAGGCTTGGTGTATTTATTTGTTACTGAGGCAGCTTTTGCCAGCACCGTTGACAAAACAGTTCCGTTTCTGAAAAGCTAAATATAATATTGATCCAGTGAGTAGTGTTTTATACA